>QLTV01002109.1:2728546-2746360 GCA_003457575.1 Thermophis baileyi | reverse complement strand
TATATTGAAATGCCAGATGCTTAATTTAGAAATAAACAATTTTTCATTAGAGAACAAGTAAGGGTGTTACTCGTTTTCAAAGGGTGCTTATTAACTTACATTTTAAATATCTGGAAAAAGGTTTTTCATTCTACCCAGTTAAGCAAGTTTAGAGCTGCTCAGTGTTAGCCCTTCAAGGTAGTCCAGAGAAGAAACACAAGCAGGAGCATCGTATTATTTTTATTGCAAGACTCCATTGAACAGAATTTTGCAAGACTGAAAATATTCCTTCCCTTCTGTCTTATTGATTCTTTCTGAAATGCTTCCCATCCTTTCCCCCCACCTGCAAACTAAGTTGCCTCTTATCAAATGTTGCCCAGACTGCTAGTCATCCTCCCACAAGGTCATCCCCAACATTATCATATAACATGGGAAAACTGGCAGCCACAACATTCTTGTCTTGTTTCATAATTAGATAATCAAGGAATAGAAATGTAACACATATAATTATAGGTTGAGTTAGAAACATAAATTTAAAAATGAAAATAACTGGTACTACCATAAGAGGAAATAATCTCTCCAGTTTGGTAAGATTGCATCTTTCAATTTAATACCAATTTAATATTTGTTTTATGTTCAGAGTGCATGCCATTTTCCATCTACATGCTACATGTACTACTTATTTCTACAAGCCAATGAAACTAAGATATGGTAACTGATAGGAGTGGACTTATTGTCTTACTGTAGTGGGCAAGATCTAAACCAGCAGACCCAAGATAAAAGTTTTCAAGTAAACTGTTAATCTGGATAATATAAACTATTTGGCACCAGACTAGAGTATATTAAAAGTTGATAAACTTTCATCCTTGAAAGCAAGGCCAAAAGCCCATTTTTCAGGACTGTTCAAACAAACTTCAGATGTTTCAAACAATATCTTACATTTATTGTATATCAGATGATACAGTCCTAAAGAAAATGTGGCTTGGATACATTCTTGATCTCTAAAGAATTAGGACCACTGGTGTTACTGCAAATTTTCTATGCATGCAAAGAGGTACAAATACAGACATGATACTCATATCTGTGGAATTATTTACCACATAGTTGGCCTGTACAATTAAGACAGCACATTATCACTTTTCACAGTAGAAAATATAATGTGATCATGCAATGTAAAATGTATTAAATGCATGAAAAATAAAATCACATTTTTAAAAGTCTGAGCAGGATTTTATACATTTTATTAATCACAGCTATAACAGTGACTTGTTTCAGCTTACTAGAATAAAAGTTTCAACTTATCAGAATGAGATATATCACTACAAAAATAAAAGTCAAAAAAATTTCCACCCTAGATGTGTAACATCATTACTGCATACTGAAATACCTGAATTTAGATAGAAAACATTAATTAAATTAAATTAAATTAAGCATTATTTAATTAAAATAACCAAGTATATTATGGCTCACCTGTTGACTGAATTAGTAGGGGAACCCTTTTAAGATGTCTTGTGGTTCGGTAGATGCGGAGGTAACCTTTGCTTCTAGCTTTGCTGTGATGAAAGTGAATGTATCGTTCCAGGAACAGATGAAGCATCCAGAGAATTACCTTGGCAATCGTTATAGTAGTCTGCACTTTAAAAGGATAAGTGTAGTTTTCAGGGCACGTGTCTTCACTTGAATCAGCATAAGAACATATCACCCCTGTCACAAATGCCAACACAACGAAAGTAACCTAAAAAAGAAAGATATTAAATAATTATATGCACTAATGAAATATTACTGTATCAGTCAGGTTTCATACAAACTATTCGTATTAAGCGTCTTTATTTTGTTTTTGTTGTGAGCTGAATTATCGTAGAGTTTCAACTGGGAATACTTGTATTTCCCATTTCAGGAATAATACCACTATAACCCAATTCTAAGCATGCTAGAATATTCTAATGCAAATATGCACCCAAGATATAACTCTGCACAGATTTAGAGCACTTTATAACCAGTTGAAGTGTCATAAGAAAAGTCCGTAAGATTCAGCTTTGGCTTGCTTCAAAGGAGTCACTGTGGTTGTTCAATGCCCTCTTTAAATAGCACAAAGGCATTATGGGGACTCCACAACTTATGATTATGTATGTTATTTCTTTAAACTTTCCAAGACACCAGAGTTATTTTTTCTCAGTTCAGGAAATCTGGGTGTGCACATGGGGCCAGTTTCCATCAGCCTGTTTCTGGCAAATGGTATAGCCAAAGTTCCTATATAAAGATTCTAACATGAAGCAGTAAATTAATGATAAATTTTGAGAGTCAGAAGCTGTTTATTACAGTCAACATTCCAGTATTCAAGGAATATACCACAACACTACTGCCAGTAGATATGTACAGACATGGTTAAAAATTATTCAACATAAACTAGCAATAAAACCTCAAGATTCTAGTATAGTTATCAAAAAGGTTTGGGATGATTGAAATTTGTGATACTTAACATCCAACTGACAGATTTAACTTGTAAATATGCATCCATTTTAACACAAAAAAGTCTATTTAGGTGACTTGCAACTTATGGTTTGAATTCAAAAACTGTCTTGCCGGAATATTAGAAATATTGAAACTTTCACTTCAGTGAAATAGGAACTAATTCAGAAAAGGGGAAATAGAGTTTCTGCTTTATTATTTTTTTCCACTTCTGTTGTAATCTGTCCCGAACATAATGAAGGTAGTCGCTATGTTCATTCACTTGTAAAGCAGAGAGAGTTACTTAATCTGGTTTTAATACATGTCACTGCTTCTGTCATTAAGTTTTTAGAGTTGTTTTCTTCCTTCCCTCACCCTCTATACATAACACATACACTGAAGCATAACTCTTTTTTATTATATCCACAATACTGCTTGGCATACGCAGAAACTGTTTTGATTGCTCTATTTCATTTTGTTAATAGTCAGTAAGGAGACCTGGCAATTTAGATCCCATTACTGGAAGAATAACAAAAGCTAGATTTATTAGTTATGGCACCAGACATAGGAATCTTCTGCACACTCCATTTTGTGTTTAATTTTCTCAGTTGAGATATGATTCCCACACTGAAAGTTGACAAAACTGTAACAGTAAATACAGTGGTATCTCAGTACTCAACATTAATTGGTTCTAAGAGGCATACAGAGTACTAAAAAATATGAGTGTCAAACAAACAAGGTGACTTCCCACTTTGTTTTGGCTGGAAAGAACTTTGTCCTTTTTCCTATGCCAGTGACCTTCCCAGCATGGCCGGCTTCCTGTCCACCCTCTGCGGCAGTCCCACTCTTCCTTTTGCTGTGTGCTGAATACCAAGCAAGCAATGAATACCAGGACAACATTTTCGCATCACAAAGCATCGAGTACCAAATTCGACAAGTTCTGAAGCAGTTGAATACTGAGGTACCATTGTAATAACGATGGGGCAAGACTGTCTTAAAGGATACTAGACGCCTCTGCCACTTTTAAAGGACAAAGAAGGAAACATTGAGATAAATGTCTTTCTGCTGGGGAAGGAGCAATTTAGGTGGCAGAGAAAGAAGTTGGTATTCCTAATTTGTTGGTCAGCTCAGTGAAATAGGCACACTTTACCACTGGTCTTCAGGCAAGCTAAGCTGATCTTTTGCATGACTCCACATTTGTTTTTTTCTTCAACTTACATGCAAAAGCAACAAAACATTGGCAACAAAGACTGTAGGTATAGCATGGAACTCTGGATGAAGCCTGGAATGTAACATTTGGCGTGGAAGAAGTGGTGCATCAAGTAGAGGGTCATCATCCATACTCTGTGTTACCTCCAAGGACCCCTGAAACAGATGACAATCTTTTTAAAACCAGAAAGTCAAAATAACTATGCAGAAATCAATTATGCTATTTGTGCAAGTTGTCTCACATTAGAAAGAGCCATACATTTCAAAAAGCAAAATATTTCCAACAAAATCCTATGTGTTTACTTAAATATCCCCTATTATGCTTAATAAGATTTAATGTCATTTACAGAGAATTATAGTTATCATGTAATTTTAGAACTATCCAGATTATAGCAATGAAGGCCCTGAGTATAGAAAGAGACACCCCCCCCCCAAGAAAATGTTGCTATGAAAAACAGTATAAATCCAATTAAAATATTTACCTCAGCATCCATTAATAAATCCTCAGCATCCATAAATTATTTGATGGGGGGGCATGAAATCCCTGTCCAATTTTTATAATAACCTCCACAAAACCAAACTTCAATACAACTCTGAAACTGTCAAACATGCCTGACTGGAAAATCTTCTGGCTCACAAATCTGACCAGGAAATCCTGATTCCACTCCACATTTAATTATGAAAGGTGGTTTTGGGCCCATCACTATTTCTCATGAAGCATTCGTATGAATGTTGTTGTGAGGAAAAGAGAGATCCACATTTTATTTTTAGTAACAGAAGCTACCTAAAAGTAATAAATAATAACCTATTTAAATTCCAATTTCAATAAATTGAAAGCAAGCAATGTAACTGAAATGTGAAAATATGTGATGGCAGATGAAATTTAATTTTCTTAAACTAATACATGCATCCTACAATATGTTTCTAGGTTTGACAGGAATGTATTATATTTCATCTATAGGGGGCAAAAACCCCAAAAGTACTCCCTGGAAAAAAAAATGCACACGTGAACAACTAAAAATAATTATCATTTACCTTCTCTTCAGAAGCAATATTTCATATTTAAAATTATCATTCCTGATCAAATCTGTCAACATATACCTGACATTTTCCTCCAATTTCGGGGGGGGGGGAAGGATTTTTTCTAATTAACTTGTTTAAAACTTAAGCTTTAAGAACCTCTGGACAAAAAAATAAAAATAAAAATCCATCTAATACATACTAATATGTCAACGAACAGCTGACAACAAAGTACATAATCTTTGTACAAGGAGGCCAACACAGGAGTACACTTCACATTAAATTGAATACAGACCTGAAAATGCTACTTTTGTGTATATTTGTCAACATAAAATCTTTTTAGATTTGTTTACTGTTAACAATTGCAAGCATTTTTTTCATTTTTAATATATATGGCACTTTAACTTCAGCATTTGGGTAGAAAGGATTTGAAGCCAAAATAGGGAAAGGAGGAAACAGGAGGAGGAAAACCTAGGATATTAAGCATAGCTATAACTAACAATGAGGACAATTAATCAATGGAATAGATTGACTTCAGAAGTTGTAGGTGCTTCATCACTGGAGGTTTTTAAGAAGAAACAGGACAGTCACTTGTCTGAAATGGTAGAGGGTCTCCTGCTTGAGCAGGGGGCTGGACTAGAAGACCTCCAAAGTCCCTTCCAGCTTTATTCTGACTATGCCGGACACAAATTCATCCCACTGTCACATACATGCTTCAGTTCACACGTCCAATGGACTGACTGGGTTTGGCTCACTATATCGTGTGAAAATTACTGGAAGGGCCTAATAAAATTAACCCCAAGATCTCGCCAAGCAAAATGCATCCTCCCTGTCTCCGAAGAGAAATGAAAGAAAACCAGCGCCATCACATGATCGTGACGAGACGCCTTCATGCTGGGGCTCTCCAAACACGAGACTAGCCCTCCCGGTATATCTCGCAACTAGTATAGGATCATCGTATTGGTTGGCAACGACAGCAGCCGCAGTCCGACTCATTTGCAGAGCGTCGGGCTGAGGGCAATAACCGAGCAAGGGGGGGGGATGTCAGGGCGACCCTAAGCCAACTGCTGTAAACCTTGGGAGGCTGGACCCCCAACGGTGTGCAAACCCCGCACCGTCGCCCCCTTTCCCGACACTAGGCTCGCCGTCCACAGGAGCGTCCGTAATAACCTACAAACACTATTCACGCCAGGGATCCCAGCACCAGGACTCACGTTATCCAGAGAGCGCAACTGCCGCCGCCCTCCTGAAGCCGAAGCTCCCGCCATGGTGGGCTGCTCCAGCAGCTGCTTCCGGTGCCCCGCCCCCTTCGTTGCAATAAAGGAAACACCCCGCCTCCTCCCTTCTCCGGCGCGACGTAGCGCAACTTCGACTTTTGTTTCCACTCCAAAGCTCCGCCCACTTTCCATTGGCGCTGTTATTGGAGGCGCGTGGCTCTCAAAATAACCGCCTCTCTCGAGGGACCCGCCCTTCCCGGCCCCGCCCCCAAAGCGTAGTATTTTGCCGAAGGAGAAGCTTCTTTTTACCTGCCGATTACGCGTTTGAGGTGGGTGGGCTCCTTCCGATTTTCAGGAAGGGGAAGCCCAAAGCGACGGAGAGCAGAAGGATAAAATTGAGAAAGGGGTAAAATGCGTTTCTGAAAGCACAACAACTTAATCTTGTCAGGACTAAGAGAACACGACAATGAATGCAGTTGCTGATTTGTTTGTCCTACGTATAGCAATAGCAATAGCACTTAGACTTATATACCACTTCACAGTACTTTTACAACCCTCTCTAAGGGGTTTACAGAGTCAGCATATTGCCCCCAACAATCTGGGTCCTCATTTTACCCACCTCGGAAGGATGGAAGGCTGAGTCAACCTTGAGCCTGGTGAGATTTGAACCGCTGAACTGCAGCTAGCAGTCAGCTGAAGTAGCCTGCAGTGCTGCACTCTAACCACTGCGCCACCTCGTATCTGGCCATGACGAGTTTAAACGTGACACCTTAGCTCCATCTCGTACCTAGCCTATGAGTTAGCTTTAGTCATCATTAATTGTACTGGAATAACACGTTTCTCCTTATTCTGACATTATTTGAGAGACCTGTGTCAAAATGCACTAATATTTCCGGACAGTTAGAATAATTAACCAATGGAACGTGTTGCCTCCAGAAGTTGTGGGTGGTCAACAACTGAAATTAATGATTAATGTCTCAATAGAAGAGAATGTCTGATTTTTTAAATATATATTTTCTTACATTTATATGGAAAATAATCTATTCTCAACATTTGTTATTCAGTAAATACAGAGTGGAAATTATAGCATTTTTTATTTACAAACTCGATCCAGAGAATTTCAGTCTTTTGAGTCTAGATAATTGTATTGCAATTTGGGAGTCATCCTGAATTCATGTCTCCTGGTTGAAGAATAAATAGCAACCATGGCACAGAGAGCTTTAATATACTGTGCCAGTTGCAACCATGGCTTGGTCATCTTCCTTTTTGATTATGGCTGTGATCCATATGGGGCTGGCTTTGAAGACAACTCAGAAGCTACAGCTGGTACAGAATGTAGCAGCATAAGTTATTTATTTATTTATTTATTGTATTAAATTTGGAGTTCACCGACTCCAGACTAATTCTAGATAGTTTACATTATAAAATAAAAAACAAACCTGTCCTAGGAAATTGCATTTGAGAATTGGATAGGTAGGACCACCCTACCTACCATTTAGGGGGCTTTTAAGAGGCGGCTTTTCACTCAGGCATGCTGTCATAAGATTGTGTGCCCCTCTTGATTGCTTTAGGGATGTTTTTGCATTGGTTGAAGTTGTCTCGGATATGTCATGTTTATTTATAATGTGCATTTTGTGATTTTTTTTGTCATTCAGTGTTTATATAATTCACATGCATGTTATATAAAGTAATGCTTGGTGTTGGAAGATTAAATCTATGCTTGGTACAATACAATTGTCTGGTTAGGGATTTTTGTTTGGAATACTTGATTGCCATTTTATGATTTCTGTTTTGTTTGGGTATTTTGCTTTTTATGAAATAAATATGCATTTCATTGTGTTTTAATTATAACAATGGTCCTATAGAATACAGATCCATATGGCACACAATTAGTCTTACCAAACTGATTGTAGTTTAGTTATAAGTATTAATAAATCATTATGGTAATAGACCAGGATAAAGAAAATGGGATGCAAACAATTTTTAAACTAAAAAATATTAAAACAAAAATTACACAAATTTAAAAAAAGAACAAAAAGTACATTATACAGGTAGTCCTCGACTTATGACCATAATTGAGCCCAACATTTCTGTTGCTAAGCGAGACAGTTGTAAGTGAATTTTGCCCCATTTTATGACCGTTCTTGGCAGAGTTGTTAAGTGAATTATTGCAGTTGTCAAGTTAGTAACACAGTTGTTAAGTGAATCAGGATTCTCCATGAACTTTGCTTCTCAGAAGGTTGCAAAAGGAGATCACATGATCCCAGGACACTGCAACCGTCTTAAATATAAGTCAGCTGCCAAATGTCTGAACTTTAATCGTGGCCATGGGTATGCTGCTGTGAAAAACACCTACGTCACTTTTTTCAGTGCAGTTGTAACTTCAGATCAGTGGTGAAATGTTCCCAGTTCGGGCGAGTAGGTAGCGGTGGGGGCGGGGGCGGGTGGTTCGGAGAACCGGTAGCGGCGGCAGCGCGAGGCTCTGCCCACCCACCCCGATGTCATCACTTCCTGCTTTTTAACCCTCTGCGCATGCGCAAAGCCTTCTCATGCGCAGATGGTCAAAAATCAGACCTGACGACGGCCGAGTGCTCACTTCCGAACCGGGTAGGGAAGGTAAGTAGATTTCACCGCTGCTTCAGATGGTCACTAAGTGAACTTTTGTAAGTTGAGGACCACCTCTACAAACACATACTCACACACTAAAAAGATTATAAGTAAATATGTACAGAATTGATAGAATACTGATAGAACTGAGATTATAATTCCTGATAGACATAATTTCTCATAATTTCCACTAATTTCTTTAGTCTTTTTTAAAGCCCTCATTGCAGGTAGTCCCCAACTTACAACCACAATTGGGACTGGAAATCCATTTGTAATGTGTTGTATTGTATGTTGATGCATCCATATGATCAGACCTTTTTAATATATTTTTTCATGGTGGTTGCTAAGCAAACAGCATAGTTGTTAAACCAACCCATTTTTCCAAATGGGCATTTCTTTGCTGGTAACTGGAAAAAAAGTTACAAGTTACATAATTGCAGAGGGGCAACATTTTACAGTGGCCAGAAGTGCTTTACAGATCATTAAACACTCAATCCAAAACTAATTTAAGTCAAAGGCCACCTTTACGTTTAGTAGTAATGAGCTTCCTAATTAAATTGTGTATTTCCCTTTTGTCTTCCAAATCAGCCCTATTGTATGACTCTTGTTCAGCAAAAAAGAAAATTTACGAATCCACTTTCTTCAAGCCACATATGTTCCTCAGTTATATCTTTTTTTCTTCTTTGAAGCTAAAGGTCTCAAAAGTTCTATCTTTTTCTCATAAAGAAAATGCTTCGGTCTCTCTGATAATTTTGGTTTAATTTTTCTGTTCTTCCTTCATTTATATCTGTTTTCAAGTGTGGTGACAGCATTCCAGATGCAGATGCACAGTTGATTTTACAAGGGCATGACAATTTTGGCAAATTTATTTTCAGTTTCTTTTTTGTCAAAAAGCAATAGCAACAGTACTTAGACTTATATACCACCCTACTGTGATTTACAGCATTCTCTGGCAGTTTACAATGTCAGCATGTTTCCTTTTAAAAAAAAAATCAGCAATGCATAAAACGCAAGGTCCTCTTATCTCATGACCATTAAGTTTGCTCAAGAGCCCCTATGAGGAATTTTGTCAAAAGTACTTGAAAATTCAAGTATATAGTCTTGATAGACACCTGTATTCACATGCTTGTTGGCACTTTCAAAAAATCTCTATAAAATTAATGAAGCAGAATTTATCTTTATTGAAGCTTGTTCCTCAATGTCCTTATTTTAGTAATAAATAGTAATCCCTTTGTACCTATTTGTCTGGAACAGCCATTACATTGATTGACTTGTAATTTCCTGGATCTCTCCCAGGCCCATTTTAAAAATTAGAAATCATGTTGATAATTCTACGGTATTGAGTCTATTTTGAGGTACAAGTTAGTTAGGTAAGAGATTAGCAAGTTTATTATATCTCTTAATGTATATTCTTCATGGTCTTTATCATTCTTGCTTTCCTTACACTTTTTTCTTCCATGCTTTGTGCTATGTTTTATTTTTCTCATGAGAAAAGGCTTTTTATTTCCTAAAGGAAGCCTGCTTTAACTTTTTTGGTTTACTGGATACCTACAAAATACCCACGCTGGCTTCCTTCTGGACTTGGTTGACCTTTTCTGCCATTAGAATACAGAGTTGAGCCTGAATTTCTGAGATTTTATATCATCTTTAGGTGTTACAAAAAGATTTGGCTCTCTTCTCTCCTTTAAAGCTTTTTGTTACTAGTCGCCTCGTTTCTGAGATTATTTTCTTTTATAGTGAAATATGATTGTGTTGAATCCTGCTAGCAATTTCCCAGTAACATGTATGTTAAGTGGAAAAGTAGTATTGCAACCACTGTTTTCTGTACAAACATTTACATTTCATACCACTTCACAAGCACCATTGAAGATATAATATTCATCTAATATTGCATCTAATATTGTTTCTTCTCTGTCAGTTCCAAGGACAATTATTTTAAGACACAGTGATTGAATTATACAGTATGTCCAAAATATTTAAGCATTGGCTTCTTTTTAGTGCTTTCCATGAATAGTGTTACTTCATTTAATACTGAATGATTAGTTCTTGCAGTCCATGACATTCTCAACAATTGTTTTCAACACTATTATTCAACAATAGTTGTTATTCTTTGTTCAGCGTTTCTGGTTATTCTAGTATCCATTCACAGCCATATGCTACAATTGGGCAAACTGGCCTTCATAATATATATATATATCTTTATAATCAATTGAATGTCTCTGATCTTGAATAATTTGTCTAGATCTGCTATATCTTTCTTTCAAGTGGAAGACATTTTTTTATGGCTACCATAGCAAAATATAAAAAAGTGACAAAAGTCCCAGAAAATTTGAATCTCAGCATAAACTCAAAATCCCAGGAGGGTTCCTAGCATACTGAAGGGATGTGGATTGGCATATCTTTCTTTGTTAATTGTTTTAATATTTATTCAATATAATCCTTTTTATCATTTCAATCTGATCTGAGACTATTGCCTTTGAATCCTAAAGAACCTATTGGCTCTTGACCGGTGATTGGAGTACCAGCACATTACGTTCTCTTACTTGAACTTTTTGTCCTTCCAAATAAACTACTGTTCTGAGTGTATTGGCATTACTTATATCTTTCTCTTCTTTGCAACTCAGTTCTTAATTGAGCAAATTTTCCTTTGTTATCTTTTGCTTTCTACTTTTCTTCAGCTCTTTTTGTGTAGGCAGAAAGCTATTTCACCTTCTGTTGATGAATTTTAGGATATTTTTGTTGGTTACATCTCTAATGGTGTTAATATATTTCAGTTTAGAGTTTTTTAAACACTTTAACAAACTATCCATATAATATATTCTTTACTTCTGTTACATAATCATTCTGAATATTGATGAGGTCATTCTCCTGAGAGCTCCCGGGAGAGTCCAGGGTTAACTCGTCTGTTCTGCTTAGAGACTGAGCTGTCAAACTTATGGCCACGCCTCCGTCTCCTTCCTCTCCAGCCCAGTTTCGGCTCGGTCTCAGCTTAGAAGAGACAAGTTGTCAACTTGCATTCTGGATCTCCGGGGATCCCGATCTAAGGAATCAGGTCACTGTATTGGTTTTTTGGATAAATAAGAAATACATATTCAATTTGATTTCATTGTTGCCTATCTTTTGATCTCAATGTTTATAGTTGTCTTTTATGTTATTGGAAGAAGATATTTCATATTTACATTTAATTTTCTTTTCAGAATTATATTAACCTTTCCCCTGCTTCATTTCATACACTAAGAACTTTCCCCATTATTCAAAATGCTATTTCTAACTTTAAGATTCCTATCTTCTATAAATTAGTATGATATCTGTTTTGATGCATTGTGAGTGTCATAAAGTTGCTAGTCAAGCTTCAGAATCTTGGAAGCTGGGTTCATGTACTTTGTCCCTTATTTATCAGTGACTTGTGTGTTGCAGCTGAATCTCCCTATTGCCTTTGAGATTGTTTCTTACTGAATTTTAGTTTAATGGGAAATAGCTAATCACTTATTTGACACCACAAAATGTCCATCTTTTGGAATAGTATTCTTTCAATGATATAGCTCATAGTTTCATTGGAATCACAGGTTACAAGGTAACAATTCATGAAAGGCAAGCCATAATGCCCTTAACTACAAACCATTATTTTTAAATCACAATAGGTAGGTTCACATTAGGCCAAAACTAGACAAACTATGTAACGGCTTAGGACAATGCATTGAAATCAGTTGGCAGTTTTCTGTCTTTTCAATTGCTGCTTTTGTTGTAGGAATAATTTATTAAATGTATTTAGCACCTGACTCTAGTGCACGGGTGTCAAACTCAATTGCATCACGTGATGTATCGTGATGTTTTTTGCCTTTGTGGAGCCGGGGTGGGCATGGCCTGCACGTGACGCATCCAGCCCACGGGCCGCCAGTTTGACAGGCCTGCTAGGGTGTATAGTAGCTGACCCTGAGTGGTTTACAAATTGTTAAAAACATTTTAAAACAAGAAAACAGTACAAAGGAAACAAAGATGCCAGAGATAACGAATCCAGATGGGAAAAAAGAAGAAAAGGGGGCTTCAATTATATTTGTCAAAAGGCTGGATGAAGAGTTGGGTTCTCAGGGCCTTTTAAAACACCAGAATGGAGGCTGTGTGAATATTGGAGGGGGGAGGGCAACATTCCAGACACTGCTGCAGAGAAGATGTACTACTGGGGTACTAATAGATAGCATTGTTTAATAAAAGGTGCAGGAGCATGCCACTCCTGATAGACTGAATTGGCTGGGCAGATACTATAGCAGACTACAGTGGTCCCTCTAGCAACCAGCTCCGGTACCACATAGGTATAAGTAGTAACCAACAACTTGAATCTTTTTGCCTCTGGGCACATCAACAGCTGGATCTTCTTTCAGCTTTAATACAGAATAAGCATCAATGCTACTTGTATTTGCCCTTTGCTCTATTGGAATAAAAAATGATCAAACTATCCCAGGTAAATTATATAACAAACATTACTAGAGCGCTGTTGTGAAAAACAAATTTTGGGAGTCAGTTTACAAAATGGTCAAAGTACAGGAAATGTGGAACTGGAAGAAAGGAAAATAATTTCCAAATAATTTAACCCTATTATTTGGTTAGTCTTCATGGGGTTCAGTCCTAAATTAGACATTCAAATCCAGCTTGAGGACTTTACATCTGGTTGAACTATATGCAATGCTTCCTATGAGAACTATCTTTAAAAACAATTTGAACCTTTAGTTGATCTCAATAGATGGAATATATAACATAATCCACAGATCACTGCAAATACCGGTACTTCAGGTGACTGAAAAGTTTAGCTGACACAGGTCTACAAGTGCAGCATTACTTACTCTCTGAATGGGAGACCTCATCATAAAAGTCATTTTCTAATCTTTCTAATCTTTCATTCTTTCTTTCAAATCATTTACAATCACTTAAGATACCTATGAAGAAACTTTGATTTTGGGTATTACCGATTAAATAGATTTGTTGTTATAAAAATGGCTAGTTAATACGATTATGTAAAAAGTTGAGGTTTGATGTTAATGCCCTATTCAACTGCACCAAAGGGAGTCAGAAGGCAATCCTTTTTTTTTTCTTTTTCCCCTTTGCTTTCCCTCACATTTCCTTCCCCTTTTCCCTTCCCTATTTCCCCTACTATTTACTTTTGTATTTTCTTTGTATGTTACAGTATAAACTAATACAAACTATTTTAAAAAGGTACCTATGAAGAAAATGGGTGAAGAAGAACCTCCGGCCAACTGCTAGGCACAATGGCCTGGTACCATTGAGATATTGTGTTTATTAGGGATTCACGGACACATCCACTTTGACAAGGAGTGCCTACACTTTTGCATGTAGGCATTACACCACTTATGGCTGAAGTATAAGTTCAAGTAAGTTTATAAACAACCCTGTGAGATACAGTAGGTTTAAGTAAGAGGGCAAATGGTCCAAATTTAACCAATGAGCTTTCATGTTTGAGGGTGAACTTGAACCTGGTTTTCCTAGATGCTATTCCAGCAATTAAAGTGCTCCATCACCTTGGCTGCCCTAGTTCCAGGACCCCCCATCCCTCGCTCATTGTAAATACTAGAAGTTACTTAAAATGTCTGTAGAGACCTGCTATGAAGAAAGCTATGGACGCTATGTGGAAAAGACGGGGACGCATCCTTCAAACAGTCATTTCAAAACGGCAAAGAGAACCATGCTTAGTACCAAATAGGGTTTCCGTGTTTCCCTCCTCTGCCTTCCCTGGAACCACCCCAACACCAGCTGCTTCTATTGCAAACCTCGTTCTCGCGCGCCCCTTAAGCCAGGCAGAGGAGGAGGGGGGGGAAGACGTCGGAGTCCGTCCTACACCCCACCCCACCCCCAGTTACGTGTTGACGTCACATTTCTTCGGTGAAGAGGATAAATCGGGTTAAGCCTGTCCAGACCCCGGAAGTAGAGGTTTGGCTGGCTGGAGGAGACCGTGAGGCGTGAGTAGGTGCTAACATTGGGCTCCGCTTGAGCGGAGGAAGGAAACTATCGTAGGTTGCGCCGGGGCTGCGTTCTACGGAGAGGCTGGGCTGATTTAATCCAGGAAAGTCTTGCCGCTCCCTGGGCTTTCTGCCGGGAGAGTCCCAGCGTTTGCGGCTGGAATGGTGCTGGCGCCGGCGTTCGGTGCTTGCGTTCTTCGGAGGGAGCAGCCCGAGCGGAGGAGCCGCGATGGAAATGCTGCTGCTGCAACCGTTGGGGTGAGTCTCGGCCCCCGTTTGCTCTCTTCCGGATGTGTTGGATTCAACGCCCATCGCCCCGCAGGCTGGCTGAAAGTGATGGGAGTTGAAGTCCAGAGCACCCCGAGGACTCCCAATGGAAGAGGACTGCTAGATAAGTGAAGGTGGACCGTGCACTCTCCTAATATCGTAAGGTTTCTGGAGAGAATTGCCCCTTTGCAGGAAATCATTACTTTCGAACAGGCCTTGGTCCTATTACCAAACTGGGATATCGCGTTTGTTATTGGGACCGTATTCTGAACATGTACAGAGGGTATTTCATATTTTATGGTAGCTATGGTAAAACAACAGCTCATTTCTGGGGATGGCTAATTTGGTCACTCTGCCTGGAAGGGCTGTTTCCAGCCCCGTTATCTTTAGGGTTTGTCTGTGGTTAGCTTGAAGTTAGAAAACCACAGAACAAACCGTCAGGGATACTCCTTTCACATTTCATATACTGTATTGCAAAACAGGGCCTTGAAATTCCAAACAGCTTCTGAGTGAGTTCTGGCTTAGTTGAAGATTTGGATTGCTTCAACCAAAGTTGTCAGCATATTTTAAGTAAGAGCAGCTTTTAGGTAGGCTGTCTTTACTTTGGTTATCCTTGTGCTAAAGCAATCTGAGTATTTGAGGGTCAACTGACAAAAGAGCCTCCGGAGAATGCAGATTAATCCTTGTATGCTATTTTGCATGGAGAAAAATTACTTTTTCATTCTAGTCACAATTTGAATAACAAATAATGATAGTTGAATACTAGCTGTGTGCTTAAAATTGACGGCTGAAATGAATTTACTCTGTCATTTGGAATATCTGGAATATTCTTGGTTTTGTCCAATAATAATGATTACAGTGGGTGAATAAGCCAAAAGCACCTGATATGTTTCCATTCTTTTAAATAGAAGAATGAAGGTGAATATTTCTGCATTGGGAGTTTTCAATTTTGAAAAGTTCTAGGAAAAGTGGAGATTCATGACTAAAGAACTCTATGTGCACATGTAATGTTACTTTTAACTTAGTTTTTTTAAAGTAAGCTTTTTCTTGGGGTCTGTGCCAACAGGTATTGGATGAGGATGGCAAGGAAAAGAGCTTTCCCATGATGGCACCTCAATTTTGGGGACCTCTGTTTTAGAGGCGATGTATTAATGTTATTGTAGACTACAGTACTTTAAAAAGAAACAAATTTGGAACATATAGTATAGATCTTTCACTACGATCTTCCAAATTTGTCTTCCAGTTGCATGTAACTCTTCTACTGGGCAGCTAGCTATATAATTTTTGTGACTTAAATTGAGCATCATAAAAGAGCCATATTTTATTATTATTTTTTTGCTACATGGAGTCCTTTCCAAAACTATTTTTTTCCCTCTGATTCTAATCACATTTTCAATTGGCTTCAGGTCTGACATGAATTTTGTAAAAGTTTAGGAAAACCTTCCCTAACATGGTTTTCCTCAAATGGATTAGATTGTAACTCCGATAAGATATGGAGCAGAGGTCTCCAAACTTGGCAACTTTAAGACTTGTGGACTTCAACTCCCAGAATTCTCCAGCCAGCTGGCTGGAGAATTCTGGGAGTTGAAGTCCACAAGTCTTAAAGTTGCCAAGTTTGGAGACCCCTGATATGGAGCATGTGACCAGTGACTCTAGAATAATAGGCACTTTAGTGGTATTAAGCTTGAAAAAATTAGGGATTGTTCTGGTCATTTCAGTGACTTGGAGAGAAAGGAGCTGCAGAAGCTCCTTTCTCACTTAAATTACAGTACACTAGCAAAGAAAATAAAGTTGTGATCTTCATTTTTTATTTTAAGATTGTGTCCAAGTTTGGTTCCCAGGAAAACCGAAAGTGTTAGGAAAATTACATTTGAAATTAAATGTTAAACTGGGATAAAACAGTCCCAGTGTTTGTTTTTTGGGTGGTGTCTTCTGTGAAAGGTGGTGATATATGACAATATCAATCTTTTATGTTTAGGATAAGCAACATGTTGTTTGGAGAACCTTGGGCAGTCTAGTGCAGTATCTCAGCATTATCAAACTGGAGGAGCAGCAAAGGGCAATCCCATAACTAATTGTATAAAGCTCTTGGACATTTCTCATGTCCACCAGTTACATGTGTAGTTGCTGTCTTCTAGTATTAATTCTAGTCTGATTTTAAGGAATTTGCTCATTCTGAACATAGGATCAGCAGGATAAAATGCTGGCTATTTTAAAAACAAACATCTGTAAATGTTAAATTGTTTATCAGGCCAGAATAGTGAGTATATTGGGAAGTGGTTGCCAATTATGCTTTAGTTTTCATTTTTAAAAAATCATGGAATTGTTTTAAGAAGCGATTTAAGGCCAATATATGTGAAAACTACATATTTTAATAAGATACAAAGTTATTGTTTATTTGGTGAGATGTTTTTGTCTTATGTCTTAAATTTGGGAACCATGTTTTTGTTTGCTTTTGCTCTAATCACCTCTTCATCAAGCCCATGACTTCAGGCATGTTGAATTAAAATTTCCAGTATTTCCCATCATGCCGATGGCCAATGATCATGTGGACTAACTATTCTGAAAGATACAGTTCAGGGGTGGGTTCCGACCGGTTCGCGCGAACCGGTAGCGATCTGCTAGTGACGTCATCTGAACTGGATTGGTGGTTGCCGGTCCGTGGGGGCCGCCATCTTTTTTTAAAAAAAAATTAAAAAAAAATTTTTTTTCCTGAGCATGCTCAGAAGGTGACTTCCAGCACTGTGCATGTGGGCGCCATCTTTTTTTGGCTTTATTTGTTTGTTTGTTTATTTATTTATTTATTTATTTTCTGAGCATGCTCAGAAGGTGACTTCCAGCACTGTGCATGCGGTAGCCATCTTTTTTTGGCTTTTTTAATTTTTTTTTATTTATTTTTTTCAAATTGAAGCCCAGCTGCACCTCTACCTAGGATCGAACTCACAACCTCCTGATTGTGAGGCAAAAGTTCTACCTCTAGGCCACAGCAGCTGCGGTTGGAGAGTGGTTGATTCTGCCTGCTACTAAGTGGCTGGTTTTTTTTTTTTCTTTATGCTTTTAATGGTTTTTTTAATAGGATTTTTTATTAATTTTTTTTA
>QLTV01002109.1:2717211-2728152 GCA_003457575.1 Thermophis baileyi | reverse complement strand
CTTCACTTACAACTAGTCATTTAGTGACTGTTCAAAGTTACAATGGCAGTGAAAAAAGTGACATATGACCATTTTTCATACTTAACGACCGTTGGTCGTTAAGTGTGAAAAATGGTCATAAGTCACTTTTTCACCACATTTTACAAGTTGGCCACTCCCACCCGGTCACACGACCGCCAAGCCACTCCCACCCAGTCACATGGCCGTCAAGCCACTCCCACCCAGTCACATGGCCGTCAAGCCACTTCCACCCGGTCACATGGCCATCAAGCCACTCCCACAAAATTAAGCCACGCCCACAGTGGTAGTAAAAAAAATTGGAACCTACCCCTGATACAGTTGAATACATAGAATACATCAAGTTGGGAAAAGTTCTTTCCTTATTAATAGTTTCAGTTACAGAAACCATTTGATAAATAAGATATTTTAATAATCAGCTTTGCAATGACAAATGATGCTTCACCTGTTTTACTGTGTGCTGTTAGCACTAAGTTCAGTTTAGTGTGTTTCAATGTGTCTTTAATTGTAGTTACTTCAGCCTCTTATCAATGATTTAATTATTGTGGATGTTTAAATTTAGGGCTTTTCCTAGTTTGAATTTCACTTGGGAGTTGAGTTGTTCATCCCAAAGCTTAAAGGCATAGTCAAGTCAAAGCTAAAAGCACATTTCACTTGGCACAGTTGCAGAACTGTAAGTGAATGTAGATATTACAAACTTTTGTGTCACTTCAGTCAAGGACTCTAAAGCAGCTTATAAGGCTATATAACAATAATATTGTGGAACAATAAAAGCACAAATTAATCAGTTTAGCATTAGTAATTAAGTTGTTTGCAAACTCTCATGGTTAACAAATCTTTTTTCTTTTTCAGATGTACCAAATTATGCCAGCAGAAACCTCTGGATTTGAAAGATGATAATACTGAAAGACACTGTCCTGTTACAGTGGATCCTTGGCACATGAAGAAAGCTTTTAAAGTTTTAAATGAATTAAGAAGGTATTATTCTTGAAAAGCAGGCAGTGCCTTTAGTAGTTTTCCAGATTTTGCTCTTAATTGGAATACAATATTGAATATGAAATTGCATTATTTAAATAAGATGCTGGGCTGGCCATTGCATATTATATAATTGTTATTTTTTCTCTCCAGTGCTGGTCAATTAGATTTTGAAGGGGAAACTTGAGCTGCCTAATACAATTTTTCTGGACAGCAGAAATTTCAGCTCTTTATTAAAGACAAATCTGTTTTCAAATGCTGATAGTGGTTATATGATGTGGATTAAGGATGTCATTCTCCCACCCCTGAAAAATTATCTTTCTTATGAAAGTATTCCTGTGAGGATAAGATATGTGGATAGGCAATGATGGGGCTTAGGTTTTGCGGATGGGATTTTCTACTTTTAGGGTGGTGTCTCCTCTTTAGGGACAAAGTGGTAAAATACTACTGGACCACTATTGGGTCTTGACTAGTTAAATGTACATGGGATTTCAACTTGGTTCTCTGAAAAATTATTTTAATGGCTCCAATTAACATTGCGACTTCTGCGTGAAAGCTAGACATCAGTTTTGTAGCAGGGTGGTGTTGCAGTGGAGATTAGAGTGGGATGCAGAATCCTGGCTGTTGAAATTCTCTCTGGATCTTTGAAATAGCCCACATGATTCCATACAGCTGCTCCTTGCAAGTAAACCACAGAAATCATTGTACTTAAAGTATGTACTTGGTGGAATGAAGAGGAAAGCGACTTTCTTTTTTCTTTTTTCTTTTTTTTTTACACATTTTTTATATTTTTGTAATTTATTTAGCTTTTATTCTTTTTATTGTAGTCTTTAATAACTTTTTTGAAAACATAATGCCAAGAACTTCTATTCATCAAAGTTAATAGATGTGGACTTGTACAAAATCCTGAAGAGGTTTACTTCCACAAAACTATTTAGAATACAGTGATGAGATACTCTGTTCTGGAGCTGTCTTATTTGTTCATTATACTGAATACAATATCCATTTATGCTTTACAATTAGAAACTAAACTAAATTTTAGCTATTTGCTGTTTACACTTCATTTTTTATTATTCAGTCATAACAAGATTTAATCATATCAATAACCCTAATTCCTTCAGTTACTTCCTAATGGACATGATTAGAAAAATGATGTTAAGCAAAATGATTTCACAACCTAACATTTTGTTGCAAATTGAAGATGAAAATTGGCTTTCTTAATGGGCCTGGCACTGCATTGTTTCAAGAGTAAGTGTATATTATCAAGGAGTAAAAGTATTCTCTGAAATTGTACTGTAAACCACTTTTTTGGATACTGTAAGTGTAAGGTCCTGCCTCCTCCCCGTTCAAGGAAGCACCAAACTCTTGAAATAGCAAAATTTCAAAAGGAAGCTTTTATTGAAAGGAAGTGATTGCAAGACAAAAGCAAAGCAGGCTCTAAGGTTCCCTTAGGCAATTCCGTTAGGATAGCAATAGCAATAGCACTTAGATTTATATACCGCTTCATAGTGCTTTACAGCACTCTCTAAGCGGTTTACAGAGTCAGCGTATTGCCCCCAACAATCTGGGTCCTCATTTTACCCACCTCGGAAGGATGGAAGGCTGAGTCAACCTTGGATAAAGGAGTTAGAAACCCCTCCCCTCAGTCTGATGTTGAATGAGCCAATCAGCAGGGTCTGAGTTCCCCCCAGGCAATTCCATTAGGATAAAGTGGTTAGAAACCCCTCCCCTCAGTTCGATGTTGAATGAGCCAGTCCACAGGTGCGAAGATGTTGTGGAAATGGCCGTCCTGGGAAGGAGATAAGGAACTGTTCCCAGGCGCTTCTTTCAGGAGGCTTCAGAATTGAGAAAAAACAGATGGCCCTCCCCCCTTACACATTCCCCAAAGGTAAATCAAAGCACAGGGCAGATAGGTGTGAGAGCTAGGGTTATAAACTAAGGGATTACAGGATATGTAGGAAACAGGAAGAGGGTAATAAATGAATGATCCAGGCCCCTCTCCCCACAGAAATGGCAGTATCACGATAGGGATCTGAGATGCTGCCCCCCCTAGAAAAATGAGGGGTCCACCTGTAAAGAAAGCACAAGAGAAACAAGATAGAGAGTTATTTGGGTTTGTTAGGGTACTGCGAGTGGAACTTTTTCAGTAATGCGGGGCCCTAACATGTTTTTAGCTACCCACTCATTCTGGGAGGGGGGTAAATGCTTCCTGGCTACTAGATATTGTGTGGAGCTGTGGTGAGTGCATGAGTCTAGGATTTCCTTAATCTCAAAGTGGTGTTCCCCCTCAAGCATGATAGGGGTTGGAGGAATGTCTGCAGGTGGCCTTAGGGGCGAGGTAATTTCTGGCTTCAGCAGGCTGCAGTGAAACACTGGGTAGACTTGCCTAAGTGTTTGGGGAGGAGTAATTCCACTGTCACTTGGTTAATGATCCTAGTTATAGGGAAAGGTCCTATGAACTTAGGTCCCAACTTTTTGGAGGGTTGCAAGGACTGTAGGAACTTGGTGGATAGTAGACCTTATCCCCTATTTTAAACGGTTTTGGTTCCATTCCTTTTTTGTCAGCCTGAGCTTTAAAAGCGGCCCTAGCCTCGCTCAGAGCCAATCTTACTACTGGCCAGGTGTTTTGCAGTTGTTGTATCCACTCCTTAAGGGAGGGTATGGTTGGCTCCTCTACTGGGAGCTCTGGGGTGAAATCCTGGCCTGTTGCAACTCGGAACGGGGTGAATCCAGTGCTAGAATGCACAGAGTTATTGTATGCAACCTCTGCAAAGGGCAGGAGGTCAATCCAATTATCTTGTTGATAGTTAATAAAGCATCTCAAATATTGCTCTAGACCGCTGTTCGTTCTCTCTGACCCGCCATTAGTGGCCGGATGGTGGCTGGAACTTAGGCCTTGTCCGGTACCTAGAAGGCTCAAAAAAGCTTTCCAGAACTTTGAAGTGAACTGAACCCCCCCCCCGATCAGATATTATTCTTTGTGGGGGCCCATGCAGCCGATAAATAAGTTGCAGGAACAGTTTTGCAAGTGCCCTGGCAGTGGGGATTTTTTGGCAGGGGATAAAATGGACCTGCTTGGAAAACAGATCCATTATGACCCAAATTACAGTATTCCCCCCACTTTCAGGCAGCTCTACAATAAAATCCATAGAGATCTCTCTCCAGGGTGCTGAAGGCTCGGCTACGCTTTGTAAGAGTCCTGGGGTTTTTCCCTGTCTCCTTTTTGCTGTTGCGCAGACAGGGCAACATAGCTTTCTATGTCCTTCTTGAGGGATGGCCACCAGAACTGTCTTTTAATAAGGTGCAGGGTTTTCACGAAGCTGAAGTGGCCAGCCAGTTTGGAATCGTGGCATACTTTCATGAGAGGTATTTTTATGAGCTTGGAACCATTCATCGTTAAGTAGGGCTTGTTTGAGCACCTGAATGGTGGCATTGTCTGCTAGGGGGTCTTTTTTAGCTTGCGCCCTGGTTATCACCTTGGCTGCCAGCTGGGAGGCTGGGAGCAGGGGTTTGATTACCTCGGGCTTTTCGCTATTATACTGTGGTTTTCTGGACAGCGCATCTGCTAGAAAAATTTTTCCCCCAGGAAAATATTTGAGGCTGAAGTTGAAACGTTTAAAATATTGAGCCCAGCGCAGTTGTTTTGGGGAGAGTTTCTGTGGGGTCTTAAGAGCCTCCAGATTCTTATGATCAGTCCACACTTCAAAAGGGATTTTGTTCCCCTCTAGGAAATGTCTCCAGGTAAGGAGAGCCCATCACACTGCATATGCCTCTTTCTCCCAGATAGATTTCTCCCATCTCTGTTCAGTGTCTGTTAGTTTTTTAGAGGTGTATGCGCAGGGTTGTAGTTGGCCCTGTTCATTTTCTTGGAGTAGGACTGCCCCGACAGCCACGTCACTGGCGTCTGCCTGTATGACAAAAGGTTTTTCTGGGTCTGGGTTCTTTAAGATTGGCTCAGCCGAGAATAATTGTTTCAATTTCTCGAATGCCGCCTGGCATTCCATTGTCCAGTTTAAGGGTTGCTTCGGCTTTGGCTTGTCTCCCCCTTTTGTTTTCAAAAGATTAGTGATGAGGAGTGCAATTTGCACGAATGCCAAAATAAATTGCTGATAGAAGTTGGCAAACCCCAGGAAACTGCAGTTGCTAGCGCGTGCGGGGAGGGGCCCAGTCAATCACCGCTTGTACTTTCCCTGGGTCCATCTCCACACCCTCGTGGAATATCCGGTATCCCAGGTAGTCTATCTTATCCTTGTGGAATTCACATTTAGACAGTTTTGCATAAAGCTTAGCTGTGCGGAGTTTGTTTAGGACTGCCCGTCAAGTTTTACGTGCTCAGTTTTCATTTTGGTATATATTAAAATGTCATCTAAATACACCAAAACCCCTTTGTATAGGTGCTCATGTAGCACCTCATTTATGAGTTGCATGAACACAGCGGGAGCCCCTTGTAGTCCAAACGGAAGCACTTTGAATTGGTAACACCCCAAGGGGGTCTTAAAAGCTGTTTTCCATTCTTCCCCTTCCCTAATCCTGATTTGGAGCAAGCCTCTCAGGTCCAGTTTTGAAAAGATTTTCCCCTTGGATAGGTGGGCTAACATGTCCTTCATGAGGGGAAGGGGGTACACGTTCTTTACTCTTACAGTGTTTAAATTTCTATAGTCTACACATAGCGCAAAGACCCATCTTTCTTTTCTCGGAACAGTACTGGGGTGGCGATTTTTGGTCGTGTTGGTTCGATGAAGCCCCTAGACAGGTTCTTATCTATGAAGATCCTCAGTTCCTCGAGTTCTCTGGGGGACATGCTATACATCTTGGGCTTTGGTAGTTTGGCACCTGGGAGGATTTCTATGGCGCAGTCTGTGGGACGGTGGGGGGGGAGCTCGCCGGAGCCCTGTTCGCTGAACACTTCAGCTAAGTCTTTGTATTTCCTTGGAATGCCCTGCGTTGGCACGGCTCTCCCGGCCACAGCTGTTTCTTTGTTTGGATTTCCTTCCAGTTCCTCCGGCCATCTGGTCCGGTCACTCCCCATTGGAATCTTAGGGTTCCCTGCTGCCAGTTTACTCTGGGGTTCCATTTCCTTAGCCAGGTGAGTCCCAGGACTAGTGGCCATTCCATTCCAGGTGCCACAATAAATGTGAGTCTCTCATCATGGGTCCCCATGGCTATGTCTAGGAGTTCTGTAGCAAAAGTTGCTGGCTCCGTCCCGACTGATCAGTCTAACTGGCAAAATGTGATGGGGGTTTTCAGCTTCCACTGGTGGATGCCCAGTTTCCCCACCAGAGTTGGGCTAATTAAGCACCGGGTGCATCCCGAGTCCAGGAGGGCCGAGAGTTTTACTCTTTTCCCCTGGCTGGGGATGAATAGTCTTAGGGGTAGGGTGAGCGGTTCAATTGGTTCGCTTACCAGCGGGTCGTCTTCAGGGTCGCCTTCGGACAGGCTGGGTCCTTCCCCTGGTGGTGCTGGAATTCCTTTCCCTGACTTTGCAAGGGGGTGAAACTCCATGGCCTCTCCACTTCTCAGCGCGGTGTCTTTTCCGTGTGGGTTGGTTTTTGCAGGCTTTCTACCTGACAGGCCTTCAGGTTTCCTGGCAAGGGTTTCCAAACAGCACTCAGCATGGTGCCCCTCCTTCCCACACTTGAAACAGGCTGACGATCTCGGCACTAGGGCGATTTGCGGCTTGGATATCTCCCGCTTCCCCTGGGGTGGGGATCTCTTCCAAGCTCTCCCTGCCCAGTACTGGTTCCTGGCCAGGTCGATCTCTACTTCTTTGGCTAGGATATACCATTCATATAGGTGGTTTGGGGCCCCTCTGTCTAGGCAGGCCTGGTAGAGGTCATCGTTCAGGCCATCTCTGAAACAGCTCACTAGGATGTCTTCCGGCCAGTCTACCCTGCAGGCGAGGTCTCGGAATTCCTCAGTGTTTGCAGCCACCGGCTGGCAGCTCTGCTTCACGGTTCTGATGCGGTCCACCAGGGGGTCATCGAACCGGCGGCGGAGAACCATCATAAACCAGTCAAAATGTCTCAGCTCAGGAGCGTTGGCATTGTGGAGGCTCACCATCCATCGGGCCACCGCCCCTTCTAGGGCCAGGGTGATGATTCGGACTCGGGCACCCTGGGTTTGGAAATCCAGCCTGTACTCTTGCATGTATGTGAGGACATGCGCCAGGAAGAACCCCAGTTGTTGCGGGTCACCATCATACTTTACTCCCGGGGGGGGTCTTCCTTTCAAGTTGCGGTGCTCTGGGCTGACCGGGGACATTCGCAGGAACCAATGCTGCGCGGGGCAGTTTTGGCAGGGCAGCTGCTGCTCCTGCGGCATTGTTGGCTGGGTCTGCAGCCGTTGGGTCTGGGGTGACTGTACCATCTCCATTAGCTGCCTCTGCAGCCTTGACCCCCCTCTGGCGAGGATCCAGCTCCCCCCAGACTCTGAGGTTCTCGAAAGCTTCTATCACGAATCACATGACATGTCTCTTGAGTCGATCGTCCCCGGCCGGTTCCTCAGTCAGTTCTTTTTGGTCTGACAGGGCTTCCAGCTTGTGCTTCCAGCCCGGTTTTCGGTTGCCGTGGGTGAGGCCCTCCCCCCTTACACATCCCCCAAAGGTAAATCAAAGCAGAGGGCAGATAGGTGTCAGAGCAGGGTTATAAACTAAGGGATTACAGGATATGTAGGAAACAGGAAGTGGGTAATAAGTGAATAAATGATCCAGGCCCCCCTCCCCACAGAAATGGCAGTATCATGATAGGGATCTGAAAGTAAGTCTATTTTTTTACCACTTGAAAACTTCTGCTATTACAGGTAGCCCTCGACTTATGACTGCAATTGGGACCAGAACCTCTGTCATGGAGACGAGTGGTTGTTAAGCAAGATGCCCATGTGATTGCTTTACTCAGTTGCCACAATCCTACCACTCCTAGTTATGGTTGTTGATTCATCTCTTGGGTCATTAAGCAAATGGAGCAAAGGAGCTGCCTGCTGAGTACTGTTTCTTTCTGTGTATGGAAGGAAACAGCTCTGAGGAGTGGCAGGAACCAAGCTCAGATCTTTGAGATCTCACCTCCATTTTTTGCAGCCCTTTGCAAGAGTTGCCCTCCTCTTTGTGTGTGGAAGGAATGGTTTCAGGGACAGAACTCAGATGTTCAGGATATGTCTGCAGCCTTTCAGAGCAGTTCCCCTCCCCTTCAGTGTGCTGAAGGGAACTCCTTCAAAGGATTGCAGGACGTCATCAGCTGAAGTTGTCCCCCCCCCCCTTCAGCAGGAAGTCTTTTTGCTTTCAAATGGCTTCCTGGGGTGTGGGGAGGGGATCTCAGATCACATGGAGCTGAGATTCCCTCCCACTTGAGCTTCCCTGCTGGTGGGCAGCCCTTTTGTAATCTTCTCTGCTGACTTCTTATTGACTTTTTGCGGGAGCCAGTAGAGAAGATTGTAAATAGTGATCGCATTATTGTGGAGTATTTGGTAACTGGTTGTAAGTGCGAACAGGTTTCCCAGATTGTGATCGTGTGACTGTGGGGATAATAGTGCAATGTTTTGTGATGGCTGGAAGTGCTTTTCAGGCCATAAAGCAGGGGTGAAATCCAGCAGGTTCTGACAGGTTCTGGAGAACTGGTAGCGGAAATTTTGAGTAGTTCGGAGAACCGGTAGCGGAAATTTTGAGTAGTTCGGAGAACCGGCAAATACCACCTCTGGCTGGCCCCAGAGTGGGGAGGGAATGGGGATTTTGCAATATCCTTCCCCTGCCACGCCCACCAAGCTACGCCCACCAAGCCACACCACGCCCACCAAGCCACGCCCACAGAACCGGTAGTAAAAAAAATTGGATTTCACCACTGCCATAAAGCACCCATTCTGTTGCCGGTGTAATTCCAGACCATCGTTAATTGAATGCTCATAAGTCAAGAACTACCTGTAGTAGCATGACAGGATGGAGAAAACTACTCTTTATTTAGAGTATTGAACTACAACTTCCATGTGGCCGTTTGTTACAGATACTGTAGATTATAATTCAAGTTTCTAATCATGGAGTTAAAGAATAAACTCTGCTTAATTTCTGGAAAATGTTTTTGTTTTTGTTCTTACATATTTACTGTACGTATGTGGTAAAGTAATCTTATTAAGTCAAAATAGTATGTGAGGGAGGAAATTGTATACAGAAGCAACGTTCTCAAGCTTTCTACTACTGTTGATAATGATAAATTTATTCAACCATCCTATGATTAAAAGAAATTATTTTTATCAGGGATAAGATTGGGCAAGAAATAATGTTCCTCTTTTAATTGTTAAATTTTAATCTTTCTATCATGGGTTCCTAAATCTAATGGAGATTGCACAGAAAAAGTGGGGTCCAAACCTGAAGTGAATTTTGATAGCATTTAAACTTTGCCTTTACAAGTGTGATCAGGTTGTTTTTTTAAATAATTGCAGGGTTTTTCCTTAGTAAAAACAAAAACAAAAAAACAACAACAACCTCAATAGCCCTACTAACAAGGAGAATGATAAGAACCTGAATATTGATTATCAGCTGCTTATTTTATTAAACTTGGTGAATATGCACAATAGCTAACTAACCAGGCAATGATTATCTTTCCTGTGGTCTAAGGTTATTTTTGTTCTGTTTTTCTTATTAGTCAAAACCTATTATGTGATGTGACAATAGTAGCTGAAGACATGGAAATTGCAGCTCATCGAGTTGTATTAGCAGCTTGCAGTCCATATTTCCATGCGATGTTTACAGGTACCTGTTTTTTCGTCGTCTTGTCTCTTGCAGTTGAACTATCTCAGCCTATTTTGAAAGGCATAAGCGTAATGGCTATTTCCTCAGGATGCTACTGTGCTGTATGTAAATATGCACAGTGTATTTAAAACACTTTATAAGTAAACTTTGTTCTTGAAGCTGATTCCTAGAAGTAAAAGCTGCACTTTGGAAGCTATATTCTTGCTAGTACTGTTATCCTTGGTGTTACCATTAGTTGGTAAACTACTGAACTAAAAAATTGAAATACTGCAGCAGAGAAAATATATGGAAAGGAGTGGGGCAGATTGAGAAACTATAGAATTGAAAATTCAACATGGATGGAGGATGATAGCTTTACATCTTATGTTGGAGTGCTTTTTTGGCCCAATTTCAGATGATTGGATTATGTGTTTTGCCATGATGCTTTCTATGCCAATTGGATTTTGGAATGTTGATGCTCTGCACCAACTGTCCTGTGTATCCAGGATAGGTATATAAATTGGTTTGCAAGTAATTGTTAATTCAGTCAATTTAACCACATTCAGTGCATTTGAAGAAACATTCTTTCATCTGTAATAATTGTATTAAATTGATAAAAATACAAACTATTAGGAAAAAGGGAAAAGTGCATGAAAGCAATACATACACATATCCTTAACCCCTAAGAAAATAACTTTCCACCCTCCTCATACCATATATATATATATATACACGTATTTGGTGTGTGTGTGTGTGTGTGTGTAAACTACAAAAAATTTACATGTCAAAAATGTAATCTCAGCATTCTAATATAAAAATCTAAAATTTAGCATAAGAGAAAAAGTTTCTCCTTCAAAGAGAAAAATTTACCAAACTTATTTTGAATAAAAAGAGTTATTTGTCTAAAACTAAGATACATAAACATACCAGGGGTGGGTTCCAAATTTTTTTACTACCACTCTGTGGGCATGGCTTAATTTTGTGGGAGTGGCTTGATGGCCATGTGACCGGGTAGGAGTGGCTTGACGGCCATGTGACTGGGTGGGAGTGGCTTGGTGGTCGTGTGACCGGGTGGGAGTGGCCAACTTGTAAAATGTGGTGAAAAAGTGACTTATGACCATTTTTCACACTTAACAACTGTCACTTTTTTCACTGCCATTGTAACTTTGAACAGTCACTAAACCAACGGTCGTTACAATTCCAGTGAAAAAAGTGACTTATGACCATTTTTCACA
>QLTV01002109.1:2684994-2699352 GCA_003457575.1 Thermophis baileyi | reverse complement strand
AAGGGAGCCTGATTAGGCCAGTACAGAGGCCTTTGAGTAAGCATGCCATGGCCTAAGCGGATCGCCTACCCCCACCTCACTGTAGCGGCCCAATCTCACAGGGAACAGCTTCGGCCTGTGTTCCCAGGATCGTCCTTCGCCCCAACTCAGGCCTAGGCCTCCCTCACACAGTAGGCCTATGAAGCGAAGGGAGCCTGATTAGGCCAGTACAGAGGCCTTTGAGTAAGCATGCCACGGCCTAAGCGGATCGCCTACCCCCACCTCACTGTGGCGGCCCAATCTCACAGGGAACAGCTTCGGCCTGTGTTCCCAAGATCGTCCTTCGCCCCAACTCAGGCCTAGGCCTCCCTCACACAGTAGGCCTACGAAGCCAAGGGAGCCCGATTAGGCCAGTACAGAGGCCTTTCACTGAGCGTGCCACGTCCTAAGCAGATCATCCGCCCCCACCTCACAGCTTCGGCCTGTGTTCCCAGGATCGTCCTTCGCCCCAACTCATCGTGCGAAGGACGGGACCACCCCAACCGAGGCGAAACAGGTATGGAGGCCAGAGAGGGGACCCAGCCTATTTCAGCGGGGGTGGAGAAGGTGCAGCATGGGCCAGCTCAGGGATTTATGTTCCAGTTGCAGGCCCAGTTTGAGGAAATGGTAAAACGGGTGGTGGCAGAGGCAGGGGGTTGGCGCTTCTAAATCCCACAGCTGTCCACAGGTTCCGTAGCTGGGATTTGAACAAGGTCCTTATATTTTTAAAACCCTGTAAATAAAATTGCTTTGATTTGACACTATAGATATAAATCATTCCTTTTCCTGTCTAATATAAGATTGGGATAAATAAATACCCGGGCAACGCCGGGTAATCAGCTAGTTTTACAGATAAAAAATACTATATGTTCAGACATACAGTACTTTATGTAGTAATATTTCCAGTTATGGATTGGGTGTTAATGTCTTTCCTTTGAGAAAATATTGCATAACAATTTGAGACATTATTATAAAAATGAGATTCAGCCAATTGTGTTGTCTTCTAATACAGGTTTTCACCAATTATGCAATTTGGCACATAAGCCTCTAGTTCTGCAGCAATGGGAGGTTGCATTGGCCCAGCTCAACTAACCCAATCAGATTATGGGAAGTATGTTTGGGCTGGTACCCACATAATCCCCTGTCTTCGTGGGTGTCTATTTTCTTGAACTAGCAAGGACAGACAAGAATGATAATTAGCAAAACTCCCTTCCCATTGCTTTTTTCCGACACGGAGTTCTGCATCATCCCTAATAGTCAGCATACTCCATTCTTCCTTCTTAGAATTTGTTTGTCCCCAGATATTTTTATCTAAAAATCAAGAATTCCACCATGTTTCCATATCTCCTACATACATGCAAGCACTACTATTTTAGCTACATATTTATTGGCATATATGCCCAAATATCAGAAATAGGGTGAATTGTGGAATTATTTTCCACCGGATATCTGTCAAGCTCCTTGACAGACCCCATCAACTAGCAACCTATGGAATGGTGCTCATAAGCTTGTGAACACTTTTGAATTTTCAATATTTATGCGTAAATATGATCTAAAACATGAACTGTTACCTCAACAGATCCTGAAACTAGTTTACAATATTTATTGAGGAAAGTAGTTTTTAAGCACTACCATATGTGATCAGCTTTATTTTGTTTGTATAATTTCTTGTATGATTTTACAGAATTGGAAGATCTGTTTTAAATTGGATATCGTTATTTTGGTATACCATGTTCTAATAGCCAATGTATCAAACTGTAGTGAAGATTACAAGGCTCTCATTTTAAAATTCTAGTTGCTATTTTCTATTCTACTCATATCTGAATACATTTTGTTAGCCATTTGTTTATATTATGCCTATTATTTTTACAAATAACTTTTACAAATACAAGGTGGCAAACATATCCAACACACCTTCCTCCTCCTCTTTTCTCCACCAGAACGAGTTAGGTTAAGAAAGAGTGACTAGCCCAAAATCACTCATTTGGTTTTCATGACTAAAGCAGGACTTGAACTCACAATCTCCCATTTTCTAGCCTGGTGCCTTAACTACTAAACCAAACTGCCTCTCAAATAATGTTGCCTTATTCACTTATTTTATAACTTTATATGATTTTATAGCTATCCACCACATGCAGATGATTATGGGTGGCTTACAAAAACAAACCCATCAAACATAACCCTCCAGCATCCATGGTTAAATTGTTAATCCCACTTACCATTAATAATAGTAGAATTCATCTATCATGTTTGCTGATATGTGTTTGTATATGCTCTTGGTGTATATAACATTATGCACACTTTGTAACATGCTCAAATGTACTGAAACAAAAATGATAGGGTGTTGTAAAAGTCTTAATATAGTTCTGTACTAAGACTTTGGGACACCCTGTATATAAAATAGGATTTATCCAGCCACTGCCATGATTTCAGTCTTTGAATCTTATTATGTACTACATCTTTCAAAAGGAAGATCTAATTGTCAGTCTTATTTTTCAAATGTAGTGGCCTTATTTTAGAAATTATGTTGGTAGTTGCACACAAAGTCCAATTGGCTTTATAAATGAGATTTCCACATTTTAAATGACATTATTCTTTCATGGACATGAGCTATATATTCCAGCAATTATAACTAGAAAGAAAACTATTTTGTGTTTCCTGAATCTCTATAAGGATAAAATGCTTCCTTCATGCTGCTTCTGTTGCTGCAATCTATATGTTTACATTTTTTTCTTGAAATAGAACAGCACTTTACTGAGATTGTACTAGGTGACGAATTTCTCAGTCTTGGTGTAGAACACGTGTGCAGCTTAATATCCAGTGACAAATTAACAGCATCAGAAGAAAAGGTAAGGTAATGTCTTCCTTATTTAGATGTTATGATATGTAATAATGTATTGGTGTGCAATCTGTTTTAGATGCTAATGTTTAAAATTTGAGTTTGAAATGGAGTGTTCTGTTCTTTTTTGATCTGATACTCAGATGCTGTGTCTTTTTTTGCCAAAAATATTCCAATATAAGAACAGTTGCAGTAAGGTCAGAAGTGTCTAACTTTGGCTTTGAAATATTTTTAATGCAAAAGTTTTTACACACCTTTAAAATCATAGAACTAGATTAGAAGGATCATTGTTGAAATATTTATCCATTTACAATATACCTTGATAGGAGGATATAGGAGAAAGCTCTTTGAATGTTTTTTCTCTTTCACTCCAGTCTGTTCAGATTTTTTCCCCCAATTGTGGCTGCCAAAGCAAAAATCTATGAAACTCAAAGAAAACTCTTTTACCTACATTATTATATAGTTCGTGATAATGTAGGAGACCCCTTTCTTGCTTAGAGGAAGGGGTCTCCTACATTAACTCCAACTATTAATAAACTGGTGGAAGGTTCTAATATTTATTTCCTCAAGGAAAACCAATTGTGAAAAAAATAATCAGAGTCAAACTGTGTATGATACAAATACTGCTAAACATGTAAAAGAGCTTAAGAGTATAAATACTGATAGGAAACCCTAGTTCCAGTTAATTCAGAAAAAAAGTTCATGGGGGAAGGGAAATTAGATTTGTTGTTCTTTGTAATGCCAAAACTGGCTAGTTAGTGTTACATTTTAAAACACATTAATCTGGTCTAGATAAGTTAAAACTTTATATAACCAATATGTCTTCACTTCTAAGAGATGAATGGGTGGAGACAACGGAGAATTAGACAAGGCAGTTCCAGCTGGCTGTTGTTGGAAATGTTCTTCCTCTCTTTCAATTTGAATTATAAAATGAGCAAAATATTAGAGTTCTATATCTATCTGTCAAGAAAACCATATGCAGAACTCATAATGTGTCTTTATTTCACATAAGGTATTCGAAGCAGTGATTACTTGGGTTAACTATGACAAAGATGTGAGGCAAGAACTCATGGCACGTCTGATGGAACATGTTCGATTACCTTTGCTGTCAAAGGAATATTTGATCCAGGTAATTAACCAGAGGCATTTCATTCATGGTCTTTTATTCCCTTGTTATACTGCAAGATAAAAGTTTGTATAATGGAAGAAACATAACAAAGGGTCTAGGTCAGGGGTGTCAAACTCACATCGTCATGGTGGCATCATGTGATGTATTGGAACTTTTTTTCCCCTTTGCTAAACCGGGCATGGGCGTGGCCAGCACGTGACGCATCCAGCCCGTGGGCTGGGAGTTTGACAGCCCTCGTGTAGGCCAACTTGCTGCAACCAACTCACCATAGCCAACTCACCACACAACAATTCAACTGTTTTATTAATCATTTCATTCGGTTACTTTTACTATTAGTGACCGCATTTTCATCGATACTAGATAATACTCTTGTATTTCTCGATTGACTTTCTTCATTTTATTATTATTGGCCACAGTTCTATCGAAAATTTACCTTGTGTATTTATTGAATTGTCCTGTGGCAAGTTGTCTCACAGAAAGTTGGCTGTGAGTTCTACTATAAAGTCCATAGCTATTTCCTCCCACGGGCAGCTGGGCTCAGCTACCTGTTGAAGTAAACCGGGAGGTTTCCCTGGTCCTGTCTTATTGCTAGCACACGTTGCACAACTTTTTACATAGTCCTCCACATCAGCTTTCATTTTTGGCCACCAAAACTGCCATCTAGTCAGATGAAGAGTCTTTAGAAATCCGAAGTGACCAGCCAATCGAGAATCATGGCGCTTGAGCACCAGAAGTCTCATGCTGTTGGGGACGTAAATCTTTGAACCTTTCCAGGCTAGTCTGTCCAGGGTTGTTAAAGTGTCTCGATTGTTGGCTAGCCATGGGTCGGTAGATAGCACTGCCTTCAAATCAGCAGTTAGCTTTCCATCAATGGGGTCAGTCTGTCTGCTGGCCTGTCTCCTGGTAGTGACTTGCGCCGCACTCTGTGTGTCTGGGATGATGGCGTGGATGACTTCCTCCCACTGGCTGTCATATTGAGGTTTCCTTGACAGGGCGTCAGCAAGCAGATTCTTCGTCCCCTGGGATATATTTCAGCTTGAAATCAAACCGCTTGAAGTACTGCGCCCAGCAGACCTGTTTGGGGGAGAGCTTTCACAGGGTCTTTAAGGCCTCGAGGTTCTTATGGTCGGACCAGACCTTGAAGGGGATCTTGGCTCCCTCCAGAAAGAGCCACTACGATAGCAGAGCCCAATGAAAGGCAAAGGCCTCCTCCTCCCATATTGCCCACCTCCGCTCAGTGTCTGTGAGCTTTTTGGACACATGAGCAAGGCAGCAGCCGTCCCTGGGGGTCTTTCTGGAGGAGCATGGCTGCCACCGCCACATCGCTGGCATCAGCCTCGACGATGAACTGCCTATCTGGGTCCGGGTGCTGAAGAATGGGTTCTTCTGCAAATAGCCGTTTCAAGCTTTCAAACGCTTTTTGACAGTTTTAGCATCCAGGCTAGAGGCTGCATTGACTGTGGCTTTGCGGGGGAGGACCCTGTCTTTAGCAGTTCCATAAGCGGCAGAGCCACTTCTGCGAAGGCTGGGATGAATTTCCGATAGAAGTTAGCAAACCCCAGGAAACTTTGCAGCTGTTTTCGGGTGCGAGGGGGTTGCCAGTCAAGTATGGCTCGCACTTTCCCGGGATCCATTTCTATGCCTTCGTTTGACACTCAGTAGCCCAGGTAGTCCAGGGAAGTTTTGTGAAATTCACACTTGGACAGCTTCGCATAAAGCTTTGCGGCTAACAGTTTCTTCAGCACTTGTCAGACTAGTTTCACATGTTCTTCTAATGTCTCACTGAATATGAGAGTGTCATCCAAGTAGACTAGAACCCCCTTATATAAGTGCTCATGCAGCACCTCATTAATCAATTGCATGAATACTGCAGGGGCTACTTGGAGACCAAAGGGCATAACTTTGAATTGGAAGATTCCCAATGGGCAGTTGAAAGCAGTCTTCCATTCATCCCCCTCCCTTATGTGCACCCGGTAATAGGCTTCTCTCAAGTCCAGTTTTGTAAACACCTTCCCTTTTGAAAGGTAGTTCAGCAGGTCTTTCATGAGGGGGAGGGGGGAGGTATTTTCCACGCACACCACATTTATTCCACGAAAATCCATGCAGAGCCTCATCCCCCCATCTTTTTTTTCTTTAAAAGCACCGGGGCGGCTACTCTGGATTTTGCAAGTTGGATGAACCCTCGGGCTAGGTTGGCATCAATGTATTTCCTCAGCTCAGCCATTTATTTTGGGGTAATTGAGTACATCTTTGGTTTAGGGAATTTAGCCCCGGGTTCGATCTCAATCGCACAGTCGGTCTGGTGATGGGGGAGAAGGATGTTGCATTCTTCCTCACTGAATGCTTCAGCCAGGTCCCTATATTCTTTGGGGACCTGGGGAGTCACAAGCAGGACTTTGATGGCCGTCGTGACCGCCTCTCATTGATGGGGCCCTGTGGGTTCGCCTTTGTGAGTCCTGCCTCAGGTAGGATGGGTGGCAAGGGCCCCACACCTATCCTGATTTTTCAGTAGCCGTCCTCCCATTTAATTGTCAGGGCCCATTTGTCTAGCCAGGCGAGCCACAGGAGGATTGACTCTGCCATTTTGGGGGCTACCACGAATTGATCCCCAGTTCCATTCTGACAAGCTCAGTGACTCGTGTAGCAGGGTGTTGCCACCTATTAAAGTCTCATCTACTTGCTCAAAGCGTATGGGACGGTTTAAAAGGTGTGTCTTTATGCCTAGCTGCTCAACAATGGAGGAGCTAATCAGGCATCGGGTGCAGCCAGTGTCTATTACTGCTGCTACCTCCCCTTGCACCCCTGTCTCTGGCACTATCAGTTTGACTTTGACCGCAAATGGGCGGATGGTTCCACTTGCCATTGGGTCGTCTTCACCACTGCTACCGCTGGCCAGCCCGGGCGGAAGGTCTTTGGTCGAGGTCTCTTCACCCTCTCCGGGGGGAGGGGGGACCTCGACTGCCTGCTGGGCGAATCGGCTGGTATCTGGGGGCTTTCGAGGAGCCCTTCGGCCCCGGGCAGCCATGGTGGGGCGTTGTTGTGGAACCGGTGCAGGTGCCAGACACTCGGAAGCACGATGGCCCATTTGTCCACAACGGTAGTATTTGATGATCCCTGTAGGTTGAGCGGGGGGGGGGCTCAACAGGTTTAGTCAGAGGGTGCCTAGTCAAAGTTCTCCTTGGCGGCCTCTCAGCAGGGGGTTTGCGGTGTGGGTGAATCTCTCTATCCAGAGCTATTGAGATGGTATACCAGTTTTGCAGCCACTCTGGCACCCCTCTGATGCCACAGGCCATTCTGACTTCTTGATCAATGGCTTCTTTAAAATAGTGCAGGAGTATTCTGTCCAGCCAATGCATTAGGTTTCCTGCGACCCATCTAAAGTCCCATACAAAGTCCTTTATTGGTCAATTACCTTGCTTCATCACTTTTATTGTGGCTTCATTTTCGTTGATTCGGTCAGGGTCGTCAAATCTGGCCCAGAGCAGCTCAACAAAACTCTCAGCATCATTTAGTTCAGCAGCTCCCTCATTATGTAGCTGGGCTATCCAGTCTGCAGCGTCTCCTTCATTCATCCCATATGTAATCGCAGATACCAAGTCGAGATCTGTTTCGTACTGTTCTCCATACTGATCTATATGAGCCCAGATTCGGCTGAGGAAGTAAGCCAGCTTGGTAGGCTGACCATCAAAGGTTGCTCTAAACCGAGGCGGCGGTAGCCTTGCCGGTGGAATCGCCACAGCAACTGGCTGTTGGGCAGGGACCTTTCTTCATCTCTTCTTGTTGTATCCCAGTGACATTTCATGTCACTTCTTGATCATAATGCACTCCTTCTCTTTTTTATATTCCCTCATGGTATAATTAGAATTTTAATGTAATATTTTAATTTATTTTATTTTTACCAAATGATGTTCTCACTGGAGAACAGTTTAGAATCCCTATTGACTTCTCCACTGAGTTTAAAAAGATGTCAGAGACAGTTTTAAAATAGGGTCTGATGACCTCATAAGGGCTAGGATGGTACTGGTCTACCTGATCTCCAGCGACTGAAGGGGGGGCAGTCTACATTCAGTTACAGAGTAGGAAGCTAATAAATGAATAGAATGGGCAAGGACTATGGATAATGGCTAACATATTTGACTGACACCAGAGAGATTCCATTTCTACTCCATCTACAGCCACAGCAACACCCTTAATGATTTTCAACCCAATCTACCTCATAGGGTTGTTGTGAGGAAATATAGGAGTATTATATATAATTTTTGAGATGGGGTATAGATAAATGTGCATGTTTGTGTGCCAGAGGAAGGGCAAATAAAGCAGGGAAAATATCCAGCCTTTCTGACACAGTGAGTCAATTTCGTGCTGCTGGGTAGGAGAGGGAGTGAAGGATTACAAGAGTGGAAGGGAAACACAGAATGATCAAAATGACCATCATGTGACCGCACCAGCAGCCGCAGCAACTTGAAGAAGCCACGACTTCCCCAAATTTCATTCCCTCTGGAGTCATGGGTCCCAGATTTTGGATGCATTTTGCATGTTAGCCCATTTGAGTTACCTTGGTTCAAATATTGTTGCCCCTATGATGCACCGTTTCACCCAGTTAATGGTAATGACAATGAGAGTTTTAATAGTATTGTATATAGATTGGACTTGTAGGTTTGCGAGTTATATGAACTAAGGGCACCATAAATGGGATAGCTAAATTATATGAATATAAAATACAAAAATTTATAAAATAAATTTTATAATAAATTAAAAAGTCAAAAGTTCCCCAATCTGGAAAACTTCAGACATGCAAACTTCAGCTTTCAGAATTCCTTGGTCTCTCAAGGTAAGAATTCTGGAAACTGAAGTCTGCACAGCTAGAAATTGCCCAGGCTGATAAACACTGGTCAATATTAATAAAAAATTCTTTACGATTCTTAGAGAATATTTCAAAGAGTACTTCACAAATAAAAAAGATACATAGATTATATTGTCATTATCTCTGGTTTGTTTTCATTTAGCAATAATTGTTGGAAAAACAATTATTTTAAAGTTTTCACTGAACCAATTCAAAACTAATAACTACATGAAAACTACATTCATGCAAATTAGTCAGTGTGTTCTTTCTTGCTAAGATTGCATCAATATGGCTAATTCACAGAGAGTTGAAGAAGAGATACTTGTTAAAAATAGCAGTGCATGTAAAGATTACCTAATTGAAGCAATGAAGTTCCATTTGTTGCCATTTGAGCAAAGAGCTTTGATGAAGTCCACACGAACAAGGTTAAGAATACCTTCCTGTCCTCCAAAGGTAAGCATGTCACTTATATGTACTTCCTTTTCGAATTGCCTTGCGTTGTATGAAAACAATGTATGTGATTTAAGTCATGGGCTCTTTTTTTATTTTAAAATATGTATATAATTGGAATAATTGAAATAAAGTAGAAAATTATAGAGTTGGAAGAGGCCATTATGTCAATAAGTCTTAATTTCCTGTTCAATTAAAGCATACTTAAATCTATCTAGTAAAATTAATAAAGCAGCCAGAGAGTCTTGGCAGTATTCAGCTGCATACTTGTTCAGTTGTGTCTACATTCTTGTTAATCTAGGACAGGGGTCCCCAAACTTGGCAACTTTAAGACTTGTGGACTTCAACTCCCAGAAGCTATGCTGGCTGGAGAATTCTGGGAGTTGAAGTCCACAAGTCTTAAAGTTGCCAAGTTTGAAGACCTCTGACCTAGGACTTTACCTTTTATTTAAGAAAATTTGAAAACTATTGTGTGGTATTAAACAGACTTAAATAGAGTTACAATTCACAAAGAAACGACTCTCTTAACTAAGATGACTGCTATGTAGGCAAAGGAAGATACCCTCTCATTTTTTCATTAGTGGGAATTGTTTGGGTATAGCATGTCTTTTTTTCCAGGGACAAGTCAAAAAAGGCTGCACCATATTCATATCTGCAGGGCTTTCCTTGAACCTTTTGAACCCATCCTGAGTTATGCCATTCTGAGAAATGGAATAGTACTGTGGATAGGATTTTTTTGTTCATTGTCAGAGACTGTTCAGTTTTCCCCCTGCCCCCCATTTAATGTGTATCTAAGTTTATGATGTTGCTTCTGTTAAAGGTGATGGTAGTGGTAGGAGGGCAAGCACCAAAGGCTATCCGCAGTGTGGAGTGTTTTGATTTTAAAGAACAGCGATGGCACCAAGTTGCTGAACTGCCTTCCAGAAGATGCAGGGCAGGTACCCCAACACTTTAAATTGATGCTTCCTGCATGCAAGCTTAAATCTATGCCAGCTATTTCCTTTTTATTATATGATATAATGTATTTTATTGATTAGTCAATTGACCATATCAAACAGGAGCATCAGCCACTGTAAAATGCAATAAAATGAGATATGATACAGCGAAATGAGTTAAGATAGCTACAGTGAGATAAAATAGAATAAAATATATTAGGCAAGATAAAGTGAAGAGAAAAGAGTACGATTTAAAAAAAGTGTAAAGTAAAATAGAAGAGCTAGAGTATTTCCTCTTTTTAAAATATGGTCTGGTATTCATGATATATGAAAAAACCATTCTACTAGAACAGAACCAGTGGTGGGTTGCTCCTGGTTCAGCCTGGTTTGGCGAACCGGTAGCGGCGGCGGTGGGAGGCTCCGGCCACCTGCCCGGGACGCTTCTGCGCATGTGCGAACCGATAGTGACAGGATTTAGAACCTACTACTGAACAGAACCCCTTTTTTTCCAGGAGTTGTATACATGAATGGTCTTGTCTTCGCTGTTGGTGGCTTCAATGGCTCCTTGAGGGTTCGTACTGTGGATTCTTATGATCCAGTAAAAGACCAGTGGAAAAGCATTGCTAGCATGCGAGACAGAAGAAGCACTTTGGGCGCTGCTGTATTAAACGGGCTTCTATATGCTGTAGGAGGTTTTGATGGGAGTACAGGTATATCATTTTATATAGTGACATCACCATACAGCCCTTCTTTGTATAAGGCATCTAGATTGTGGAGTGTTTTTGTTGCAATCATTCTCACCATCTTTTTTTCCCCCCTGAAACACATTTTGGCATCTTTTTTCTTAAATTCCAAACAGAACATTTCATTATCAAACACACTGAAATGCTAAATGTAAATCATTAGAAGTAGGATACTTTAGAAAGTTTTTGAAAATTTATTTTCTAGAGTATATCTTGTTTCTCATTTGTGTCATTTCATCTGAAGACTCATACTGGAACTGAATCTATCTTGGGGGAGGGACATGCAGGCAGGCATACACATACTCTTATGTGTGCTATTTCAGCAGGTGGCATTACCAGCTGATTTAGTTTGGGCTTCAGGCCAAGCCAGATTGGATCTGGGTTAAAACTTGGATAGGAGATCATTGGGGGAATTCTGCAGGCTAAATTTGGGAAATCAAAAAAGTGATCCTAAAAGAAGGCATTGGTAAACCAGTGTTGTTGCATAGATACGTCTATGAAGTCATCAGAAGGAAAAATCTGCCCAAAGGAACTTTTATTTATGCAGAGTATTTTAGCCAGTTATCTCTAATGGTAGCAAAACGGTATGCTTTTTATATGCTTATTACTTACTGCAAAAAAACAACAACCCACCCCTAGATTCAGTAATACTTCATTTTGATTAGGTTTCTTTATGCTTTATTACAGGTTTATCCTCAGTAGAAGCTTATAATATGAAGACTAATGTATGGTTTCATGTAGCTCCAATGAACACAAGGAGAAGTAGCGTTGGAGTAGGTGTAATTGGAGGTAAGATTTCTGAGTTGACATTTCTCTCTGCATGACTTAACTTTTAAGACATCTAATCCTAAAGGCCCTGCCTATTCAAAGAAAACACAAATTTTAAAGCGCATTAAGAATGTTATGAAGGCAGAGTGGAACTTTATTCTGAATGGAAGGCCCAGGAATGCTACTTCACTGTTTCTGCTCTACTTTTCCATCCTTCTTTCCTATCCTTTTTTGTGCTGTGGCTCTGACACTATTTGCTTGGCTTATTCTAGAAAGTAAAATTATTCCTTTATGAAATGCCTATTCAGATAGAAGGTTTTATTGAAAAAAAACAAAACTAAAAAGATTTGCTGCTGTGAAATGTATTAAAGATTTACATTATAATTATTCCTTCCTTGTTGAGTGAATAGCCTGATTAAGATTTTTATTTTCATCCATAAAAATATTTGACCCATAAAATAGGGAAGTGGGTTTATAGAATGAACAGAATAATGTATACTTTAAATCATATCTTTCAAAAGCCATTAAAACAACACAATATTTTTTCTATTTTTTTAAAAATGAATAAATGTTGCACTTGTAATTTTCAAAATGTTTACAATTAAATTATTAATGTAAAAAGAGTACATTTGTCCTTACAACATAAAGAAGCACTTACTGTCATTCAAGGCTATATAGCATGTAAACTGGAAGAAACAAGTTTGTTGATACAAAATAGTGTTAATTTTCTAACAACTCCTATGAAAATGCCCTATATATATTTGAATATTGCTGTTGTATGTTAATGTACAATTATAATAATTATAGGATTGTTTAGAAATAAAGCTTAACCATTTTCTATATTGCTCTATTAAAAAGAAGGGAAAAAACACCAAAAAAATATTTATATTTTAAATATGCTATCTAGTGAATAGATAGATTGTCACTATATGTTTGTGTGTGTATAGCTATGTAATATATGCACATTTGCACACACATGTCTCCTAAACCTATTTCCAGGTATGTTGTATGCAGTTGGTGGCTATGATGGTGCATCGCGTCAGTGCCTTAGCACAGTGGAATGCTATAATTCAAATGAGTGGACCTATGTTGCAGAGATGAGTACTCGACGTAGTGGAGCTGGTGAGCAATCAGAACTTAAATTACGTTTGTGACATAAAATCTCTCCCTCCCCCTCCCTCCTTCCCTCTCTCTCCCTCCTTCTTTCTCTCTTCCCCCCCCTCTTACTTTCTCTCTCTCTTTCTCTCTCTGCCTTTGAATCAGTTTTAACTTTTGGCAAATGGCCAGACAGTCACTGCAGTTTTCACTATTTTTATTTATTTATTTATTTATTTATTTATTTATTTTTACTTATTTTGGAAGTAGGACTAGAATTCACAGTGTTCTGATTTCTAGCCTGATGAATTAACTGCTGCACTAAACTAGCTCTTTAGTAAGTTCTCTCATAAGGTAAAGGTAAAGATTCCCCTCACTAGTCGTTTCCAGCTGTAGGGGCGGTGCTCATCTCCGTTTCTAAGCTGAAGAGCCAGCGCTGTCTGATGACGATTCTGTGGTCATGTGGCCGGCATGACTAAATGCCAAAGGCGCACGGAACGCTGTTACCTTCCCATCAAGGTGGTCCCTATTTTTCTACTTGCATTTTTTACATGCTTTCGAACTGCTAGGTTGGCAGAAGCTGGGGCAAGTAACGGGAGCTCACTCCGTTACGTGGCGCTAGGGATTCGAACCGCCGAACTGCCGACCTTTCTGATCGACAAGCTCAGCGTCTTAGCCACTGAGCCACCGCGTCCCCTGTTCTCTCATAGAACTTACCAAAAGGCCTTTAGCAAATTACATTGCACATTTACATATCATATATGAGTTAAATACAGTTTAAGTAGCCAAAGCACTGCAATTTAGATGGAGAAATTTGACTTTTGATATGCCTGGTTCTGGGTAAACCCAGGCTAAATTGGACTATTTTAAAGTAATTTTCATTTTAAAATAGGTAACACAATTCATTTTATCACCTCTAGATATTAATTGTAGGAGCAGGGTTGTGTTGGTCTCTGTATCCAGAGAGCAAAGAATCTGGCAGTAACTTTTGAGATTAAGAAATTTAAAGCCTAACACAACGTCAATTAATTCAAACATATAGCATATTCTATACATACTTTGGCCTAGAGTATTGTTATCATTGTTATGATAAAATAATTTCCTCTCATCAGTTAAGACTACAGCTCCTATTACTGAAAGGCTCAAAGTTGGGGGAAGCTGTCAAACAAGCAAAAGCCCAAATGTCTAATGCAAGCAAAGAAAAAAGAGAATTTCAAATCACCTATAAAAAATAGACAGATAAATGTGCCCCAATGTGTTTCTTTTTAACATTGCAAACTGCATTAACTTGTTTAAGACATCTGATGCAGGAATGCATTTTGTTCCTTGCTTTCAGGTTGTCAGCTCCATGTCTAGCAATGATTTTTTTTAAACACAGAAATGTTTTTTTTTCGCCTTTAGCCAATTGTTCAGACATATACTGTTTCTTTGGGGAAGGCTATGGCACTACTAAGGTGGCTCAGTGGCTAAGACGCTGAGCTTGTCGACCAGAAGGTTGGCAGTTCAGCGGTTTGAATCCCTAGCACCGCCTAACGGGG
>QLTV01002109.1:2663325-2679437 GCA_003457575.1 Thermophis baileyi | reverse complement strand
ACTTGGAATACTGCATTCAGTTTTGGTCGCCACGATGTAAAAAAGATGTTGAGACTCTAGAAATAGTGCAGAGAAGAGCAACAAAGATGATTAGGGGACTGGAGGCTAAAACATATGAAGAACGGTTGCAGGAACTGGGTATGTCTAGTTTAATGATAAGAAGGACTAGGGGAGACATGATAGCAGTGTTCCAATATCTCAGGGGCTGTCACAAAGAAGAGGGAGTCAAGCTATTCTCCAAAGCACCTGAGGGTAGAACAAGAAGCAATGGGTGGAAACTAATCAAGGAGAGAAGCAACATAGGACTAAGGAGAAATTTCCTGACAGAACAATTAATCAGTGGAACAACTTGCCTCCAGAAGTGAATGCTCCAACACGGGAAGTTTTTAAGAAGATGTTGGATAACCATTTGTCTGAAGTGTATGGTTTCCTGCCTAAGCAGGGGTTGGACTAGAAGACCTCCAAGGTTCCTTCCAACTCTGTTGTTCTGTTCTATTCTATATTTGAGCCTGGTCATTTATGGCTCTTGTGAGAAGTCTGAATTAATTTGTTCAATGATCAATTTGTTTGTGTGGTTCTTGGCTGCCTGTTCCTTTACTGTTTTTGGTTGATCTTAAAAGGCAGAAGCTATCTATTACTTCAGTCTCTTTACTTTCAATTCTAAGGCTGGGTACTTTACCTGTTGTCATAATTTGATCTTTGTATTTATTTTTAGACTCATGCTTATACTTGTTCCTTGATTTTTATTACTAAAGCTTTCAGAACCTTTGTATTTTTGGCTAGCAAAGAAGTGTCATCAGCACAGCAGAGATTATTTGGCGAGGACAATAAATGCTCCTTTCTTCCTTTTTTATTTACCTCTGAGTTTGTTTTCTTTGCCATCGTTATTTTGTGCTGTTTTTGTGCTGTAAACTGTAAACCACCCTGAGGTGCTGGGAATGAGGTGGAATATAAATTTAATAAATTTCTATCGTTGTTGTTGTAGTTGTTTGTTCCTCCAATTTTTTCCCCCAAAACTAAACTACAGTAGCAAACATTGCCTGGATAGTGAGCAACCAAGTGATAATATTTTATGTCTTTTTCATATTAGGGGTTTCTGCTGTGAATGGACTTTTATATGTAATTGGAGGAGATGATGGCTCCTGTAACTTGGCCACAGTGGAATATTATAACCCAACGACAGATAAATGGACAGTTGTATCATCATGTATGAGTACAGGAAGAAGTTATGCAGGTATTGAAAAATAAATTTGGAAAATACTGTTCCCTTCTAGAAGAAAATTTGGTATATTTTCCAGCTTAGGAATTGCTTTATCATCATCATAATCATCTCCACTCTTTTGAGTATCTGGGGAATGGAAGGAAGTATGGCAACGACCTTTTACTTTTTAAATGGAAGTCATACCAGTTGTAGCATATGGTGCAAAATAAGTTAATAATTGTGGAATCATTGATCTTGTGGTCAGGCAAGGAGAGAGGTAAATGACAAAATGCATATTGTGATATCACAATGCATATTTTATCATTTTGCCACCACCAGATTTTGTTGAGAAGTCTGTGGATTTGGATAGCTTATACTTTTTCAGGTTCAGTATCCTGTCTTCAGCAAGGTGGTACTCATGACAAGTATTACATGCATATGAAGCATTTGTGAACAAACCTTCTCCAATATTATTTAGGAATGTTCCAATACAAAGAATTGATCTCTTGCATCTCTCTTTCTAGGTGTGACTGTTATTGACAAACCATTGTGAATTGGTGCAGATATTTTCCCTGTTGATTATGCACTTAAAAAGCAAGCTTTAACAAGTAGTGTTGAAGTGATTAAGCATCCAAGCACTTCTCAACTTGTAGCTGTGCACTGAGACATGTTGGAAACTGCAATTAAGGTTTAAAATGAAGATTATTCCAGGTTGAAGCAAAGTGTAGCATTATTCCACAGTAGGCTGCATCTACTGGAGATGTACAAAACTGTATGGACCTTATTTGCTGGATTTCTAGACAAAACTCATTTTCTTAAGAGCCAATCATGTCTCCCATATGGTTGACTATAGATTTTTTTTTCCTAGTAGAACATAAAGTAATGTGTTCTGGTGAAAGTTAAAAAATAAAGATTTTTGGGGGTAAAATGTCCATGAATAGTAGGTTTTATGCCCGCATTACTTTTTCTCACTCATCTTTGGTTACATTACAAATGTTTGCATATTTATAAATTTTCTTCATAGGACTTACTGATATTATTTATAACTGGCATGTTATTCCAAAATGTGCCAGTACTACATTGTAAAACAGAGGTATATATTTTGATATTTACTAATGCCATGAAACTGATACCATACAAAACTCAATTAAAAAGTGTTTTAACTTATATTGGTGATTCGTATTCAGTAAGATCCCTGTTATATTTTGATGTATTTATCTTAATTGTAATTGGGCATGGTAATAATTATGGAATAAAATGAATATGGGGTTATTTTACTTGCATGGCATTTAAAACTCTTCCTGTGTTAACTATTTAAAAATGTTTGTGTAACTATTTAAAATTGTTATCTACTATTAATTACTGTATTATATGTGAACATATTTGTACAAGAAATATATTAAACTTCTGGATGTGTTAAATATGACCCAAAGTATTGTCATTTTGATCAGTTTTCTTTAATAAAAATTTACATACTTGTTTTTCTCAAGTTTGGGGTTGCTTTTTATCTGGTTGCTCTTTCATTGGCAGATAGCTTCGGTCTCATCAGCTCATGAAACAATACCAAAAACAGATTATGGAACTAGTTAACGTAATATTTTGATTTTATTTCTAGTGGTTGATTTGGTACTATGGTATTTGAAGCTTTGGACTACATTGAGGCGCTATACTCCTTAAGATTGAAAAAATTACTGAGAAGTTAGTTAATGAATGTTGGGGAAGAGGCATTCTTCAATTAAATGAATATCTGCTTGCTTTTAAAATGGTACGAAGTTTCAGGTTTACATTCGGAGAAGTGTCAATTAATTACAGTCAATCAAAACAGATGGTAAAACAGGTAGGCGATGAGCCTTTACACACCAAAAAACTATCCTTGAAAATATGATACAAGAACTAGTTAGTTGAATAAAACACACCTCAAGTAGGAAAAAGGTTAGAACTTGGCCAGTAAGACTCCATAACTGATTGGCCGCATCTGGGCTGCAAAACTCTGGAGAATTGTGTGTCTTTAGTGCCCAGATTGGGAGTACTAAAAACAATAATTGAGCCTCGGGTTTTTTGTGTAGAAAATCGAAATGTTTCGTTTGCCCAGGTAGCTTAAGCTATTCATTTTACTGTATTCAATATGTCAATGAAAGTCTGCATGACAGGATTGGCTTGAAAGCCTGCATTCCTTAACCGGGTTCTATCAAATATCATTTTCATTTAAACAAAACACAGAGTAGGAAACTCTCGCGGTTTCCGTGGTAACCATCCCTTCTACAGTATCCCGCCTATCCTCATTGGTGAAGTGATGTTCACTATAGGCTTCCCCCAGAAACCTACCCATCCTCACTCCATTCCTTCCTCCGATAGTAATCCGCGGCCTTCCTGTGTTGTAGAGCGAGCGCACGCCTGATCGTGACGACATCTCGCGCTTTAGCCAATCGGAGCAGCGCAGCCTTCACAGCTATCCCGGGGAGCGTCTTTCTAGAGCTCGCGCTGAGGACGAATTTGCTTTTTTTCTCCCCCGGAGCTTTGCGGAAAGAGCTGCGCCAGGTAAGTGAACCAGAGCCATCGCTTTAGTGTGACTGCGTGGTTGTGTGGACCTGTGCCTTTCTGCGTTTTTGCAGCGTAATTAACCGGTCTCATCATGCGGAGGATGGAAATGCAGGAACAGGCACTTTCCAAGTGAACTCATTGCCTTTCAGTATGTTAGCATATTAACCATCCCCAAAGAATGACAAATGCCCTCCGCATGTTTACTTGTGTGTGTTTTTTCTTCTTCTCCCTTTTATTAGTGTGTGTGTTTGCGGGGGAGGGGGAGATAGCATTTAGCTGCAATGCATTATCGTTTAAGTAATTTCTAATGCATCTCGGTCAGAAACAAAGCAGATTCCTGAATTAGGGAGGGGAGATTTGTTTTCTGCAGATGAGGTGATCATTGAAAGGTACTTTCCCAACAGATGATAGGTTACTCACAATGGTTGCCTGTTGTGGTAAAATAAAGAAACATCTGAATAAAGCTAACTTGGTCCTGGACTTTTCTCCAAGGCACTCAAAGGCAATGTATCTGTCCCGCATGATATTTTCACAAAGGTCCAGTGCAGATCAGGGTTAATGAATGGCTTAAAATTGTTTAGTGGAGATTAAAACCTGTGTTTTCCATTCCTTATCAAATATTTTAGACAAACATTGCCCAGCCTGATGTTCTTTTTTAGTCGCAGCAGTTAGCAATTAGAATTGCATCCCAAGACTTCTGGAAAGCAACAGGTAGAATAAGTCAGCTGTACCATATTATCTCATGCAAAATGCCTTTACTGGTGATTATATTAAATAATTACATAAATTAAAATAAACCTGGATAAATTCAGAATCCTGAGGCAGTTAACTACTTTTATCATGGATTCATGTGAAGCCATCATCAAATTACATCCATCCATCCTTTTTTCTCTTACATGTGTGTTTTTACAGGCACCTGATATGAAACCATAGTCAAAATGCAAATCATATCCATAAGCTCAGAATGGGGACAATTATGAATCTCATTCTTTGTGGAATTTTTACATGGGCTCTAAATGAAACCACTCTCAAAACGTACCTATCTGCAAATTTAAGTTCTAGCAATCAGAAACCTGTTTGTGTAGTGTGTGCTGGATGAAGAGTTGTTATGTAGAATAAAAATATTAATATTGTACTGCTGTTTAAGTCTTACAAGTTCTCTCAATTTGACATTTTACAGATTCATAGAAACTTTGTTAAGAAACTATCAGTGTATTGTGCCAGAACTGAACGATGCCGAATAACAATAGTTCTGAGATACTGCATTCCGCCTACCTTGCTGTAGAATACATTGACTCTTTGCTGCCTGAGAATCCACTACAGCAACCATTTAAAAATGCTTGGACCTATATGCTGGACAATTACACTAAATTCCAGATTGCAACTTGGGGTTCACTTCTTGCTCATGAACTTTTCTATTTTTTAATATGCTTACCTGGATTTCTATTTCAGTTTATACCTTATATGCAAAAATATAAAATACAGCAGGTAAGATGGAATTTTAACAGTAAAGAGAGCCATGTTTTAATCTATAGTGCTAAAACATTAGCAGGAGTTTGGTAGCACTTTGTTTAGCTAAGAATTGTTATTAAAATGTATAAATGTTTACGATATACTAATGTGGGATTTACATTGGGGTGAGATGGGAGTAAGGAGGGCAAGACCATTGGTTAGGGAAATGCAGTTTATGTGTAAGGTAGATTACTATTATATCAGTTAGAATTTGTATTATGTTAAAAACATTGTGTTTGTTGAGACATTCTGAGATTGCTAAAACTTTTGAGAGAGATGTCCATCCATCCATCTGAGTGACTTTGGGCCTGTCATTCTCTCTCAACCCAACCATCTCCCAGGATTGTGGGGAATAGGAGGAAGGAATTTTAAGTATGTTTGCTGTCTTGAGCTACTTATAAAAAAGGGGGGGGGGAATAAATAAATAAATGAACATGCAAGTTCAGCAACCTCTCGTTCAGTGATGGAGTTAAAGTCCTGTTTTTCCAAAACTGGCACTTTGAGATATGCCATAGAATGTCCAAAAAGTTGAAATATTTTTTTTCCTTGTTGAGTTCTGGTGTCAAATGTGTGTTCATTGATTCTTTTGTGCAAAGTTTGTCCCATTTGTCCTATGTAAAAATCCAAAAGGCCATTCCTGGTAGATGATGGCATGAATCACATTAGAGAAAGACCATGTGAAGGCACCTCTAATTGTGTGTGTATATTTCTTGTGGCTTGTGATGATGATGGAGCAAAATAGACATGAGTTTATTGTAGGATTTGGTTCCATATTAGCATTTTTTCTTACTGATTCTGTTGATTGAAGAATTTGTTTAGGTTGGGTAGTTGTATGCAAGTATGGGCCTTCCACCCAATTGCCTGAGATAATGCAGTGTCTTTGTCTAGTATGGGATGTAGCTTATTAATAATATGTTTCAGTGGTTTGAACTGTGAGCTGTAAGTGACTAGGTCAGTGATGGCTAACCTTTTCGTCGCCGAGTGCCGAAAGCGCATGCATCCATATGTGACCCCCGTGTGTGCGCCCCCCCACATGTGTACGCGTCTCCCGCATGCGCCCCCCGCATGCATGGCAGAGACCCAAAAACCAGCTGGCTGGCGGGAGGCGCACATGCATGCGCGGTGGAGCTGAGCTGGGGCAACGGCTCGCGTGTCCACAGAGAGGGCTCTGTGTGCCACCTGTGGCATGCATGCCATAGGTTCACCATCACAGGACTAGGTAGTGTTATGTTGTTTTGTTTCTGATGCCTATCTTTTACTAGCTGCTCCCCAGGAATTGATCTGGCCTTATTGTTTTCTTCTAAACTATCCATTGTTCTATGGATAGTTTCGTCTCCCAAATGCTTGGTTTAATTCCAAGTGTGGTTTTGTGTAGAGCCTGACTATACATGATAAAGTTGGAGATGAGCTGGAAGCATGTAGACATTCATGGGATTCTATACATTTCCTGAAGGGGAAAGTGTTGTATTGTGTAGGTGTGTTGTCTTCTTGTGGCAAAGTTCTGGTGTAGTTGAAGTTCCAGGATAGAGATGGCATTAGTAATTAACTTTTGTTTGTAGTAAAAAATGCTGATGAGATAGTTTTAAGAATTTCTTGTAGAATATGGTATTATCTTTGACTGTAGTCTGTAGACTGAGTCAAAGGAATGAAAGGGATCTTGGAGTCCTAGTGGACAATTACTTAAATATGAGCCAGCAGTGTGCTACAGCTGTTAAAAGAGCCAAAGCAATCCTAGGCTGCATTAACAGCGATAGAATCAAGTTCATGTTAAATGTTGATACCATTTTATAATGCCTTGGTAAGACCACATTTGGAATACTGCATCCAGCTTTGGTCGGCACAATGTAAAAAAGATGTTGAGACTCTAGCAAGAGTGCAGAGAAGAGCAGCAAAAATGATTAGGTGACATGAGGCTAAAACAAAGAATGGTTGCTGGAATTGGCTTTCTTGAGTTTAATGAAAAGAAAGGACTAGGGGTGACATGATAGCAGTGTTCCAATATCTTAGGGCCGTGATGGCGAACCTATGGCACGCGTGCCACAGGTGGCACGCAGAGCCATATCTGAGGGCAAACGAGGCGTTGCCCTATGTTAGCTCCAGTGCGCATGCGCTCGCTGGCCAGCTGATTTTTGGCCTTGGGGAAGGCCGTTTTCGCCCTCCCCAGGCTTCAGGAGGCTTCCCTGAAGCCTCCGGAGTGCGAAAAACGGCCCAATGGGCCTACCGGAAGTTCGTTCCGAACTTCCGGTTGGGCCATTTTTCACACTCCGGAGGCTTCAGAGAAGCCTCCTGAACCCTCCGGAGTGCGGAAAACGGCCCAACGGGGGTGTGTGCATGCATAGGGATGCGCGCATGCACAGTGCGGTGCGCATGGGGGTTGTGTACTGGCACGCATGCGCGCTGGCACGCGCGTTCACTCCCATTTTTGGCACGCAAGAAGAAAAAGGTTCGCCATCACTGTCTTAGGGGTTGCCACAAAGAAGATGGAGTCAAGCTATTCTCCAAAGCACATGAAGGCAGGACAAGAAGCAACGGATAGAAACTAATGAAGGAGAGAAGCCACCTAGAACTAAGGAGAAATTTCCTGACAGAACAATTAACCAGTGGAACAACTTGCCTCCCAAAGTTGTGAATGCTCCAACACTGGAAGTTTTTAAGAAGAGATTGGAGAACCATTTGTCTGAAATGGTATAGGGTCTCCAGCTTGAGCAGGGGGTTGGGCTAGAAGACCTCCAAGGTCCCTTCCAACTCTGTTATTCTGTTCTGTTATTCAGACTGTAGAGGTTCTTTCATTCCTTTAGGAATGCTATGTTGTTTGCATTTGGTTAGAAAAAAATATCTGTTCCTGTGCCAGTTTCTTGATAAGATTTCAATTCCACCTGACTGAATCTCTGTGTTCTCATTGTAAACATTGAGGACAAGAGCTGTGTTAATCTTTGTTAGTGAAATATCAGAAACTTTCTGATAGCTGTTTTTGTGTCATTAAATTTCAAATGTCATTGAAGTTCATTTCTTTAGATGCACAGAGTGACTACATTTAGGATTTAAATTGGAGTGATGGAAAGTGAAGGGAGAGGAAAGATTGTTATACAGATGCAAACTACATATAAAATAAATTACAATTTAAAATTACATATAATTACATTTATAGTGTGTTAAAATCCTTTGTGGTTGTTGAGATTTTCTGTGATTGCCTGAAACCTTTGGATGTGTGTGACTCAGAAACCCCTCACTCAAAATAGTCACTTTGAGGACCGCCATAGAGTGTCCTGGGAGGTTAAAATAATCTGATACTACTTTGTCCTTATTGTGAGGTGTCCTAATGTCAAATTTGTGTCCATTGGTTCTTTTGCAAAAAAATTGGTATCAAATCTCAGTTCTGTCTGGTAGTATTGAAAGAAATGAATAAAAAGTACTTGAAATTCTGATAAATTAAATTAAATTAAATTTACCTACTGGGATATTATTTGGCTACTCTTAATTACAAAGATCTAATCAAAGATATGCCTGAGATGCAATAAATGCTAAGCTTCAGTAATTACACTCAACAAATTGTGAAAATATAAATTAAAAAAAATCATGAGAACGAAGAACTTTTCTGTCAGGCTTGGAGCTAGTCACTGTTGAAAAACCTGTTGTTAATGTGTCTGCAAATTATTTGATGGAAGAAGACTTTATGAAATTCATGAAATATCATGCAATTACGGGCAGTCCTTGCCTGCAATTACGGGCAACCATATACTGTACATAGTTCTTGCCTACAGAAGACTTTATTTGAAGCAGAGCTTTAACTAGATTTATAACTTGTACCAGTTGATTTATAACTTATATAATGTGTGAATTATTTATTGAATCCTCACTAATATTTGTATTGACTAAAGTGCATCAGAAGAAATCTCACCTGAAATTATTAACCGACATCTCAGTGCAGGACAAACAAATCAAAATTAAAAATAATCAGAGAACACTTATCTAATTTAAAAAAAAATCAGATGGTTCATATTCAAATCACCTCATTTCAAGAATGCAGATTTTTCAGTGTAATATTTGAACTCAAGCAGCTTACTTTGATGCAGTCCTATCCATACTTATGGAGAAAATACCATTGAACATAACAACAGTTATGTTTGTAAGTAAACTTGCTTAAGATTGTATTCTTAATTGAGAGAATCGCTATGAATGGGCAGTAATTTTCCTATCTCAGTAATTGGAATAAACACAGGCATATGGGGTAGTGGGCAAGGACAAAATTGTATAACCTCAAACGTTTGCATGTACCATACCATAGGAGACATTGCAACAGAAATACAAAAGTCCAGAACATGATGTGATATGGTTTATGTTGGCATCATTGTAGTTGGGAAGAAAGCTTGTGGGAAAGATGTAATCAGTTTGCTATATGCACTGTTTAATTATTTTTTGTTTATTTGCTGCTGTTATAGGATAGACCAGAAACATGGACAGGACAATGGAAATGTTTCAAACAACTTCTGTTCAATCACTTTTTTATTCAGCTGCCTCTCATATGTGGTACCTATTATTTCACAGAATATTTTAATATTCCTTATGATTGGGAAAGGATGCCAAGATGGTAAGTAATATTGAACTATTTTTCATTGTTTGTTTGTTAAAAATACATATTTCCACACATTAAAAATTATTGGTATTATGCTGATAAAGAACTGGGTTTGGGAGAAATTTCTAGCAGTTTGACCACAAATGTTTTTGAATCTGTTGTTCAGTAATTTCAAATTTATTAAAAATGACAGAGTGAAATCTTAATTTAATAGACTAGTTGCAGGGAGGCAGTATCTGTTATTCCTAATTGTCTGTTAATCTCTCTACATTCTGCAGATTTTATTATTTATTCATTCTACAAAACAAATACAAATATAATAAATAATACCTGGATATCTTTATTCAAGATGAAAATTGAAGCCTAAGAGTTATTTTATTTTAAATATAATATAAACAACATCATATGAAACTGTCTTTCTCAAACAACAATTTATTTTTCTGTGCTTGTTGCTCCAAAAGGGAAAAATGTTTTATTAAAATTTCTGTGTATGTTATGTCAGGTTTCTAGCATTGGTCATTGGATAGATTGCACAAATATATATCTCAAAAGCTAATTTTCTTTTAAAGGTTTGTGATAGTTGCTCAGTGTTTGGGATGTGCTGTGATTGAAGATACCTGGCATTATTTCCTCCATCGACTACTTCATCATAAGAGAATATATAAATACATCCACAAAATACATCATGAATTTCTTGTATGTAATTTCTTAAGTTTTTGGTTTTCATGGTTAAGTTGTATATGCACTTACCAATAAGAACATTCCATGCAACTCACTGGAACCTGTTTTGGTATATGGTTTCAGCCTTAAAATTTCATGTAATGCACATGTGTTAGTTATTATTTTTAGAAATAGGGAGAAGAAACCAGGTTTATTATTTATCTATATGATTTCTTTACTGTTCTTCCTATTGTATGAGGTCAGAAAGGTTTACAAGAGGTGAAGAGTTTTAAACGTAGTAAACCAACAATATTTTTTGAAAACATTTGTACATTTGTCAGTTTTATTCGAATAACTAATTTCTGTTTCTAAAATAATAAGAAATTTAGTTTTAAGCAACCTCTTTAGCATGATCCTTTAAAAATGTTGAGGAAAACTTCACTGAATACATAAGTTTACTGATCTATAGAATCTTATTTGTGTGTCTTTAAATCATACAGTATCCAGAGTTATATAGCACCTACTGTTTTAATGAGCTGTCCGGAGTTAGCAGTAGCAAATATTCTTATGTTTAGAAATGTATTCAATTTATTCAGTCTTACATTTCCTGAAAATGTGTGAGTTCAAGTTTAGCACATGAAGGAAAAAAATCTCCTGAAACATATTGAAGCATATATATGACATTTTTCTTCAGTATGGATGCAGATGCACAAACCTTTTCTGTATACTTTTCTTCAGGCACCATTTGGGATGCAAGCTGAATATGCACATCCTTTAGAAACTCTAATCCTTGGAACTGGATTCTTCATTGGAATAATTGTCTTCTGTAATCACCTAATTTTGCTCTGGGCATGGTTAGTTTGTCGTTTGATAGAGACCATTGATGTTCACAGGTAATCTTACGTTACTTATGATTGTGTTCAGATTCAGAAATTTTAAAATTATTTAAACATAACTATTTCAAAAAGTTGTCAATAACTTCTCCATGACAAGCTTCTAAATTCTTCAGATATTGTTTGGGCAAAAAGGTTTTCACTAGTTAAATAGAATATTGAACAGATGAAAGAAAGAAAAAATCTGAATAGAATAGAATCTCTGATCAAGAGATATCATCAAGGATGTTAAAAAAGGAAGGTTAAAGAAGCACTGGAAATAATAAAGTATCAAATAATGGCTATAGCCAAGAAGATCAGCAAATATGAAGCTCAAATTGCACAGTATAGGCAGAATCTCCAGTTTCAATCAAATCAGAAATGTTTGTACAATCCATCAGTGGAATGACTGCAGTGAACCCATCAACACCTGATAAAGAAACAGTGTAGTTCTGGGTGCAGCTATGGGACAACATGGAATGGAATAGAATAGAATTCTTTATCGGCCAAGTGTGATTGGACATACAAGGAATTTGTCTCCGGTGCATAAGCTCTCGGTGTACATACAAACAACAAAGTGATAAGTCATAGATCATAAATCATAAGATACAAACAACAAATGATAAATCATAAGATGCCAATAAGAGAAAGTAGCAATAGTAGTAGAAAGTAGTATGAAAGATGCGAATTTTTTTTTTTTACATAAAGAAATACAAGAATGCAGCCTGGATAAAGAAAGTGGATTAGAATAAAACATAAGCTGAAATGAAAGAACTTGTAATAAAAACAAGAAAAATCAGGTGCCTAAAAATAACAGGAGTCAGTACAAACATCAGAGGTTTTGTGTAAAGATGCCCAAGATGCACAATGGAAGACATAGTTGCTGGTTAGTGGTGATAGACTGGGAGAGGTTAATATCAAAAGAGATTTCAAGGAGATTCACTATCACCACTACTGCTTGTCATTGTCAACAGTACTTAATAAAGCAAGTCATGGCTACCAAACATCAAAAACATCTGCCAGGCTATCCTATCTACTATCTGCATGGAAAAACACCATCTGAAATAGAATTGCTTCTCAAGACTGTCCATATATACAATCAAGATATTGCAATGGAATTTGAACTGGATAAATGTGCCAGCCTCACCATCAACAGGGGAAAAATAGTGAAAACTGAAGGAATCAAGATGCTCTATGGAAATGCCATCAAGAGTCTGGATGAAGACGATCACTACAAATACCTGGGCATCCTTCAAGCTGACAACATCAAGCACTTCGATGTCAAGAAAAATGTTAGAAGTGAATATATCATGAGAGTGAAGACAATTTTAAAGTCCCAACTCAGTAGAGGAAATACCATCAAGGCAGTTAATACGTAGGTCCATGATGGCGAACCTATGGCACGCGTGCCAGAGGTGGCACGCAGAGCCCTCTCTCTGGACACGAGCACCGTCACCAGCTGGTCTTCAGGTTTCCGACGCTCGGGCACGCACGTTCCGGTTTGGGCACTTGGTGCCGAAAAGGTTCGCCATCACTGACCTAGGTGATTCCACTTATTAGATACACAGCTGGAATAGCGTACCAGAGTCAAGCAGAACTAAAAGTCCTAGATTGTAGGACCAGAAAAATAATGACAATGAATCATGCCCTTCATCCAAACAGCAATGTTGACAGACTCTACTTACCAAGGAAAATAGGTAGATGTAGAATGTTGCAAGACAGTTGGAAAAGAAAAAAGGGCATTGTAAATATATCTGGACAGTGAAGAAGATTTATTGAAGGTAGTATACCATGAAAGCTTACTAAGTTTTGGAGAGACCTGGCAATGCCTAAGAGCAAAAAAGTTGAAGAAAGAGACAGAGGGAAATTAATTCTGGCCTAACCTTAAGAACAATAGCAATAGCACTTAGACTTAAATACCGCTTCAGAGTGCTTTACAGCCCTCTCTAAGCAGTTTACAGAGTCAGCATATTGCCCCCAACAATCTGGGTCCTCAATACATGGAAAGCAGGATTAAGAAGACACCAACAGCCAGCAAATGCTGCCTCTGCAAAGAAGCTATAGAAACAGTAGATCACCTAGTTTGCTGCAGAAACATTGCACAAACTGATTACAAGTAATGGCATGACAAAATAGCAACGATGGTGAATTTGAAGATCTGCAAGAAATACTATTTGCTGGCAGGGAAGAACTGGTGGGACCAAAAAATAGAAAAAAATAATAGATCATGAAGAAGCTAAATTGCTCTAGAACAGGGGTGTCAAACCTGATCGCATTGCAGTCCATATTGTGACACCTCGGGATTGTTTTTGTGCTTGCGGAGCCGGGGTGGGCACGACCTGCGCAGGCCATATGCGGCCAGTGGGCCGCGTGTTTGACACTTCTGCTCTAGAATTTTAGAATTCAAACAGATGGGCACCTGCCAAGGAGTGAAATGCTCCCGGTTCAGGTGTGCCTACCAGTGGTCGGAGAGCCGGTAGCGACGGCAGCGCGAGGCTACGCCCAACCTCCCGGACGCCGCCATTTGGGTTCTTTTACCCTCTGCGCAAAGCGTTCTGCGCATGCGTAGAGGGTGAAAGAACCCAAATGGCGGCATCCGGATGTGTAGGCGAAGCCTCGCGCAGCCGTCGCTACCAGCTCTCCGACCACCGGCAGGCACGCCTGAACCGGGAGCATTTCACCCCTGCACCTGCCATATAACTCCCCAAACTTAACAATTGAGACAAAATCTCAATGGTGTATATGACAGTACCTGAAGACAACAGAATTAAAGGACTGTGGCAAAAGAAAACAAAGATAGGACCCTTGGGCGCAATCGCAAAACATCTGGAGCACCATGGTTTGGCATGACCAAACCAACCAATCAACTTTAGTTTAGAACAGCTTACACTCTGTGGTGATATCTTTAACACCATCAAACAACATCTGCCTATCCCAGATCCTTGAGAAGGACTCAGTACGCAGATAAAAATGCTAAATCCAATGTAAACAACTGTGACAAACCATAATAATGATATATGCCACTGACTCTCAGCAAATCTAGGCAGTTTACGAATTGTTAAAAACATAAAAAAAAGGAAAACAGCAAAAAGAGCAAGGATAGCAGAGTTAACATACATGGATGGGAACAAAGAAAAAGGGGCTTGAGTTACACTCACCAAAGGCCTGGACAAAGATTTTAAGGGCCCTTCAAAACATCAGTTGGCTGGGCCATTCAAATCTTGTGAGGAACCACATTCCAGAGGGCAGTTGTTGGTACAGAGAAAGTCATTCTTCTGGGGTGTTTATAGATGTTATTGTTTAATCAATGGAACTCAAAGTACCCAATCCTGCCAGATCAGATTGGCTGGCAGATACTATGGGAGAAAATGAAAAATATGAAAAACTCATGCTTGACTAGGTTGTGTATATTTAGGGAATAATCACCATGTAGAAACTTGTCTTAGTATGTTACTTATCTCTTCCTAGGGTTGAGAAGTTTTTATTTTATTTTTCTGCATGTTGTAAGTGTAACAGTCTGAATAGGCACATAATTTGTCTGTCTGTCTGTCTGTGTCTGTCTGTCTATCTATCTATCTATCTATCTATCTATCTATGACTTATTTCTAAATAGATACAGGATCCCATTTCAAACCTTTAGCACTAAACAAATTATACATCAAATGTGAGAAATGGCTTCATATTACTAAAATGTGCATTCCATTATTTTTGCTTTCAGTGGCTATGATATTCCTCTGAATCCTTTACATTTGCTGCCCTTTTATGCTGGGTCTCGCTTTCATGACTTCCATCATATGAACTTCATTGGAAATTACTCTTCAACCTTCACATGGTGGGATAAACTCTTCGGAACTGATTCGCAGTACAATTCTTACCAAGAGAAAATGAAGAAACAGAAAGACACAGTGGAAAAGAAGATGGAATAAATTTCCCATTTGCAACACTCTTTGGAGCACCAAAGAGGGAAATGACCTCCTATTTTTGCTTAAAACTAGAAAACTTAACATGTATTGCAATTCAAAGCAAAATGCGGCTTTTAACAAACAAACCAAGCTTAGGTTTGCAGCAGGAAAAACATTCACTGGTGCATTTTCCAAATGATTGTGCTTTTTCTATCCTATAGATAATGTCAAACAAATACAGTATATATTTAAGAAAATGTTAAATATGACCAAATGATTGAAATTATGTAAAAAAAAAGATATACATTAAAATTAATATAAGGGAGGTTTTTTGCATTAATGTGAATCCTTAAGTTTAGAAAGAACAGCTACATTTGAGTTCACCAATTAAAACTTTTGTGGGAATCCTCTTTCCCAATTAGGTGTAAAAAAGTAGATTTAAGAAACCATCATAATTTGCTACAAAGAATATTTTTACTTGGTTTTTAATAAATGTTGTTGTAATCTGTATTACACATAACTGTAAATTGCTGATTTGATTATTAAGCTAATTTGTCTTAAAATAGCTGTGGTTGATTTCTTCATGTTTTCTCTAGGGCAAATAAAATAATATTGTGGCTCAGGCTATTATTTTCTGGTTCCTTTTTTTAAAAGGTTCCTTTCCTTATAAAAGCAATTCCTTGGTTCCTTTTGGTTTGTTCCTATCACACAATAAGTGCTATGTTTCTGTTAATACACAATGGCAGGTATTGATAATTAGAACAGAATGTGTATGGCCACTGAAATTTAGAATAGAATAGAATAGAATAGAATAGAATAGAATGGAATAGAATAGAATAACGTAGTTGGAA
>QLTV01002109.1:2621386-2634515 GCA_003457575.1 Thermophis baileyi | reverse complement strand
TCGCTGTGGCAGACCAGGGCAAGCCCAGATAGTCAATGCCCCGAACTTTCGGCTGGCGAGAAGAAAACCCAGCAGGAGCCGCAGCTCCCCTGCTGTGCGCTCGACCGAGAGGGGGAAAACAAAAATATACGTGCTGTTCTCTTCAGGCCAACTCAATATTACAAACAAACAAAAAATTAAAATTGGTCCCCTTAGATTTAGGTTAAGAAGGGAAAGAAAGAGAGAGAGAGAGGAAAAGAGAAAGAAATTCCTTGCAAAGGGGAAGAGAACTTCCCCCCCCCCCAAGGGTTCCGACTCACGCTCTCTTTCTCCGATGAAGGAAAAACAAAAATATACGTGCTGTTCTCTTCAGGCCAACTCAATATTACAAACAAACAAAAAATTAAAATTGGTCCCCTTAGATTTAGGTTAAGAAGGGAAAGAAAGAGAGAGAGAGGAAAAGAGAAAGAAATTCCTTGCAAAGGGGAAGAGAACTTCCCCCCCCCCCAAGGGTTCCGACTCACGCTCTCTTTCTCCGATGAAGCAGATTCAGGAAGGGAGTTAGGTAGCCACAAGTGTCCTCTCTGAGGACCGAGCCTAAACTGGGGGCCAAGTGGGCGGACCCAGCAAAAAAAGAGGAAGAACAGACTCGGTCCTCACACTGAATGGACGAGGACTACCCAGCATGAATGAAGACTCCACCCAAGATGGAGAAAAGGTACGTTTGTATCTGGATTTTGTATTTCAATACAAAAACAACGTTTTGAAATAATATATTTCAACATCCTAAAAGAGGGAAACTGTCACGTACCTGTAAATGAATCTTATATCTAAATTTGATTGAGTGTAGGTTTTTAAAAAAATTGTCCAGGACCTACCCACATTCAGCCTCTGGCATTACTACTCAAAGATCAAATGCAGTGTTCAGCTTTTTAAAAATGTGTGTGTTCCCTTGGCTCAGATTTAGATGAGCCACTGGTTTCATCTGTGTTTTGCATCACACAACTGTATCAGAAATAACTTTTTAAATATTAGTATTCACTTTTAAAAATTAATTCACTGAACCTTAACTCTCATAATTCCCAACCAATTGGGAATAAAGGGAGCTGAAGTTAATATATCTGTATGGGTTAAAGACCACAAGTGTTGCATTGCCCAGTATTGTAAGGTAGGACTTAATTCCTTTCTATTCTGTTAGTTCAGTGAGTGAGATATTCTATTTTGTGGATTAATACATAAAAATCCAGGTAAAATTATTTGTAAAGTTTATATGTTCATAAAACAATAAGCACTAAACTACTTTATAACATTTCAGACCCACATGCCATTGCACAAATTAATCAATCCAAAAACTACATGAAGTGAAATTATGACCATCTTGAAAAATCCCATTTGAGACCACCAAAAGTTTTTAATATTTCACAAGTTGCAGGACTTTTTTCATTCTGAAACAGGACAATGAGACGCCAGGCAGGTACTTCTTCAGATTTAGTCTCCTCCTTGGCATCCCTAGTTGCCATGCTGTTGACTCAAGTTAGAATGTATTCATCAGCATTATCTTTCTCAGGGGTCCCCAAACTTAGCAACTTTAAGACTTGTGGACTTCAACTTCCAGAATTCTCCAGCCAGCTGGCTGGAGAATTCTGGGAGTTGAAGTCCACAAGTCTTAAAGTTGCCAAGTTTGGGGACCTCTGATCTTTCTGAATAGTATTACCTATATAGCAAAACAAAACCACCTATGACTGTAAAGAAGGAAGACCTCAGCATACTTAAGAAAATCCAAAGTTTTATTAAGCTTGATAAAGAACTTCAGGAATTCCAAGTACAGCCTTAGTGAAGCAACCATTATATTCTGCTACCAACTAAAAGTTCGCAATGATGGGAATAACAACAGAAAAAGAATCTATCAGTATATGCTCTTCTAGCTATATTCAGTACTTGAGCTAGAAAATTACAGTCTACTTACAAATTAACTGTAAGGAGAATTTCCATAACTGAAGTGCTGGCAGAAGTATATATTCAGACACCTAAATCTAAAGATACGAGACAGTCATCTGTGGTAGGCTTTGTTTCCTTTTGTTTTTGTGTATAGTAACTTGTTCATTTTTATTTTATGTCTGTCTGTCTAAAAATGGATGAGTACAAGAATTTAGGCTTTGGGGAAAAAAAGTGATGGTTCTGGCAACAGTTGGTCCATCCCTAGTCAGCTATTCCCAAGTCATATAAATGGAAAATGATGCAATACCTCCCACCTATTTTTTTTTCCAGATCTCCACTCTGTGGTGGGAATTAAAGCACAAGGGCTCTTAAAAGCTAACATTTGGAATGACTTTTAATCTGCAATTAGAATGGGTGTGTAATCATCTGCCTCATTACTGGTTCAGATGTATTGAACCACTAATTGCTACTATCTGATGGAATAAATGTCAATTTATTCTGGGGAAACTACTATCATATGGCTGTAATTATTTGTTCAGCTCTGCATGCTTCAAAAATATGACTAAGTAGTATGCAAGCAATGCTGCCCAGATATAAAATGGACTGTATGTTCTTCAGACGCTGGAACATAGTGTGTTCTTTTAATGAAAAATAGTTCTCTGTAAACCATGTGTTGTTTATAATGAATTTTAAAAGGCAGGGACAGTGTAAAAGGATCATAGTGTTTTGCGTGACTGAATCACGGTCTGTTTACTGTAGGTCTCCTTGAGCAACGATTTCTCCTTAGAATTTTGGATGATAATGAACAAGGATTGATTTAAACTATAGATAAAGATGACCAGCATTCGTTAGGCAGTATTTTTGCTGGCTATTGCACCAAAACAAAAACAAAAACATTTGATTGTTAGTTGTCAGAGTTTGGATACATTTCATAGACCAATAATAATGAATATTATTAAATAAATCATGTACTTTAAATATTCAGGAAGGGAAACTTTAGAATATAGTTTAAAACTCCAGAAAAACGTTAACTTAGCTGAGGATTTGTTACTTTTAAATCATTTAAATTAGACAAACCTTTGGTAGCTGGAAAAGTATCACACTTTAAAAAAAATCCTTTTTGGTTCCCAGATGCTACAGTACATGTATAATGTAATTATACTGTTTTAATGAGACAGTATAATTAGGAGTGGTTTCTGCTGCGTCCTGCTTCCCCTCCGGTCCGTTCCTGACGCGGGAGCAGAGGCGCGCTCTGATTGGTCAAGTCTCAGCTGGCGCAAGTATAAAAGAGCTGTCAAAGTGCCGAGCGGCTGCTGTTGTTGTGAGCCAAGCAGCCACCGGTTAGCCTTTACTGTTAGCCTAAATAAAGCTTGTTAGCTTTATTAACAGTCTCGCCTCATTCTGTCAGCCCTCGTTCAGGGACAGAACAATTGGTGACGAAGGTGGGATTTGTCCCAAAACTGAGGCGCTAGACAAGAGCTGGTCACGGAGCTATTCACAGAAGCGAGAGCTGTCACTATTAAGAGCTGAAGTCAAAAAGCGACGATAAGTCGTACTGCCTTACCACGGTTCAACAAATTTAAGAACTAAGGTGCCTATCTCTGGCAAGAATGGCAGCCTTCAGCCCTGTGACGGAAATGTGGGATATGTACCTAGATAAATTAGAGTGCTTCTTGTTAGCAAACGACTACACAGAAATCTCCAATGATAGAAAAAAGGCTTATTTTTTAACCTTTTACGGAACTGAGGTATTCGAAACAGCTAGAAACTTCTTAGCACCCTAGAAAATACATGCCGTGGCATGGGAGATATTAATGGCAAAATTAAAAAGCCATTATGCCCCAATGCCATCTATAATAGTGAGGCGGCATGCTTTTTATCATAAGAACCAAAGAGAGAGCGAAATTATTAATCAATACATTTCCTCACTACGAGCCTCAGCCCTCTATTGTGAGTTTGAAAATCTAGATAATGCCTTACGTGACAGACTTGCATGTGGTCTAAGAGATCTCCGTTTACAGCGCCACCTACTGACCAAAACGGAGCTACCATTACAATTAGCCGTAGACGAGGCTCTAGCTGCTGAGCTGTCCAACAAATCAGCTACTGAAATTCAACAAACAAACACCTCAGGGGTTCCCGCCAAAACGGAATCAATCCATTCTGAAGCAGTGGAAATAGAGGGAGACCCGAACGAAGACGAAGACATTCACCGCCTCAAGCTCCCTACCAATAGCAGTGACAACATTTCGGAATACATGCCTCAGCTGCGGAGGAAATCACCTACGCTCAACCTGTACATTCAGAAACACTGACTGCCTGCGTTGTGGAAGAAAAGGACACCTAGCAAGAGTTTGCAGAGCTCTTCAACCCACAATGAGACCCACAGTCAGAACACCATTTGTAAGAAAAACTCCCTTTAAAACAACAAACAGAAGAGAAGACTGCTTTACAATTACAAAAGATAGATGCCCTGCAGAGTCAGTAATTGGGCAAGCCAATAGTAATCGCAAGAGAAAATTTTTTCTCATTTTCTATTAGAGTAGAAGGAGCCCCCTGCAAAATGGAAGTGGACACAGGGTCTTTTTGTCCCTGATGTCCTGGAGCACTATCAAACGATTGGTTCCAAAACTTTCCAAAAAAATGATCAAGCCATGCCACCTTAGACTTAGAAATTACCAAGGAAGGAACATTCCCATCATTGGTACAGGCAAATTTCAAATATAATTTAGAAAGTTCGCAGGGTGGCTTCCCCTCATTATAGTAGAAGAGTCCCTCCCAAGCCTTTTGGGTCTTGACTGGTTTGACTCACTAGGCTTAGCAGTCTCTGGCATCAACCACGTCACCGAACCAGACATATCCAGCTTAATCAAAGAGTTTGCAGCAGTATTTGAAGACGGCCTGGGTAAGTACACTGGCAACCCTCTTTCATTTAATTTAGACCCCGCAGGTAGCACCCATCCGCCTAAAACCAAGGCGAGTACCTTTCGCCCTCAGGGCAAAGGTAAACGTGGCCTTAGACAAACTTTTAGCACAGGGAATCCTAGAGGCTGTAGTCCACGCTAAGTGGGAGATGCCTATTGTAACACCAGTTAAGCCAGATGGCTCTGTGAGAATATGTGCTGACTACAAGTGCACATTAAATCGAGCACTACAGCAAAGTGCCTATCCTGTGCCTGTAGTATAGCACTTATTGCACTCACTTGGAGAGGGTAGTATTTTTGCAAAATTGGATTTAACAGGCATACCAACAAATTCCTGTGGACGCACAAACTGCTGAGGCACAAACTATTGTGACTCATAGGGGGGCTTTTAAGTGCCATAGGTTACAATTTGGAGTTAGTGTGGCCAAAGTTTGATGGAAAGATTGCTCCAGGGCATCCCAGGTGTCGTCCCTTATTTTGATGACATACTGGTGTCTGCAACCAACTTGACGGAATTGAAAGAACACCTAAGGGCCGTTTTACTGAAATTTTAAAAAGCAGACCTAAAGTTGAAACGTGAAAAATGCCAATTGGCTGTGCCCAAAGTAGAATTCTTAGGATACAGGATAGATGCATCAGGCCTACATCCTACTACAACAAAGATAAAAGCTATCCAAGATGCCCACACACCCAAAAATAAGATGGAATTACAAGCATTTTTGGGTCTCCTAAATTTTTATAGCCTATTTCTGCCCCACAAAGCAACAGTCGCTGAGCCATTACATAGATTGCTGGACACAAAACAGCCATAGCACTGGGGCAAGAAGGAAAAGGCCGCATTCCGGGCAGTAAAAAGCCTTCTAACATCACAAAGTTTATTGCTTCAATATAATGAAAGATTACCTTTAGTGCTGACTTGTGATGCCTCGCTCTATGGTGTTGGTGCTGTGCTTAGCCACAAACTACCAATGGGAGTAGAAGCACCTCTTGCATTTTTTTCAAGAACCCTGTCTAAGACTGAAAGGAACTATAGTCAAATTGACAAAGAGGCATTGGCACTAGTAACTGGAGTCAAAAGATTTCATGAGTATTTGTATGGTCGAAGTTTTGAATTAATTACAGACCATAAACCATTGTTGGGGTTGCTCTCAGGAGACCATCAAACACCCCAAGTCCTTTCACCACCCATGACCAGATGGACTGTTTTCCTGACAGCCTACTCTTATTCATTAATACATAGACCAGGAAAACATCTTAGCCACGCTGATGCATTAAGCTGATGCCCTTTGCCCATTGATATAGAAGACCCAGCAACTGCACACACAGTTCTACTAATCGAAGACCTACAGTGCCCTTTAACTGCAGCTGATGTAGCAAAACACTCTGCTAAGGACCAGGTGATTTCCCTGGTAATGGACTGGCTTAATAGAGGCTGGCCATCCAAGACAGTGGGGGAAGAATTTAAACCATTCAAGGCAAGACAACACGAACTGTCCACTATGCCGGGATGTTTAGTGTGGGGAAGCAGGGTGGTTATCCCAGTCCCATTGAGGAATCAAGTCCTGACAACACTACATGAGGGACACCCAGGGATAGTGCGCATGAAGGCGCTTGGACGAAGTTATGTGTGGTGGCCCAATATGGACCAAGCTATCACAGATTGGGTCTCAGGCTATCAAAACTGCCAAGAATCCATGTCAAATCCACCCAGGGCCCACCCCACAGAATGGGAAAGACCTAGGACACCATGGTCTCGTATTCACCTTGATTTTGCAGGGCCAGTGCAAGGTCAAATGTTTCTAGTGGTGGTAGATGCTTATTCCAAATGGATGGAAGTGATACTGATAGCTTCTACCACTCTGAAGCATTAATCAGGGCCCTTAGATCCCTATTCACTACCCATGGACTGCCGGACATATTAGTCTCAGACAATGGACCACAATTGACAGCAGGGCAGTTTGAATTATACCTGGCAGGACAAGGAATCAGACACGCTTTTAATTGCTCCATTTCACCCCTCTAGCAATGGATTGGCTGAAAGAACCGTGCATTCTGTCAAAGAAGCGTTAGCCAGGTTGGGCCCAGGGGACTGGCCCACAAAGGTAGCTAAGTACCTACTCCTACAACATGCCACCCCCGTCCTGAAACCAATCAAAGCCCAGCTGAGATATTAATGGGCCGGAGAATAAAGACTAACCTGGATAGGTTACATCCCAACTATGTCCCAGAGAAACCTTTGGACTCCACAACTAAGGTCAGGGACTTCCAAAAGGGGGATTCAGTTTACACAAGAAACTACTCTGGCCACCCATTATGGTTAGCAGGGGAAATTGTAGAAGTGACTGGTCCCCGATCTTACAGAGTGATACTTTAAGATGGTCGAATGTGGCGTCACCACATAGACCAATTAAGGGGTCAATGGAGCACCAAGGCAAACCCACAAGCATTCGAGGCCCGCTGAATCTACCCGACAGAAGTTTATTTACAGGTAATGACGGCGCTGAAGTCAGAAACGACACAGAACGCAAGACAAGAAAAGAAAGAGACTTACCAAAGGACTTAGACTTTGTTCCAGCATTGCTGACTACCGAAGGAGTAGGAGAGAAATCTCCGGCCGTTCCAGAGACATCTTTGGTGAAAAAGCCCGCTCGGAATCCAAGTGAAGGTCTTCGCAGGTCCAAAAGAACCAGATGCCGCCCAGCATACCTTCAGGACTACGAATGCGCCAACTGATGACGGAGGAATGCTGCATCCTGCTTCCCTTCTGGTCCGTTCCTGATGTGGGAGCAGAGGCGCACTCTGATTGGTCAAGTCGCAGCCGGCGCGAGTATAAAAGAGCTGTCAAAGTGCCGAGCGGCTGCTGTTGTTGTGAGCCAAGCAGCCACTGGTTAGCCTTTACTGTTAGCCTAAATAAAGCCTGTTAGCTTTATTAACAGTCTCACCTCAGTCTGACAGCCCTCGTTCAGGGACAGAAGAGTTTCTTTAGGGTATTTTTTGGGGGAGGGGGCATTTTAAGTATATCAAGTCTATTCAAAAGCCTAATCCATGCTATTCTGTATTGTTTCCTATGTAAGATTGGTAAAATGTTGTGTTGCCAATATTTGGAATATGCCATTGAATCACTGTGGAACGATTCTGTGTGTCACTGGGGAAGCTACTGAAGAAATGTATTGTGCAAATTGGATGTTCCTAATCTGAATTAGCCAGAAATTACCGTAATCTGGATGTAAAGTATATATCTGAGTGATCGGCGACAGAATTTACAAATCCCAATTGTTTGAGAGTAGCAAGTGGTAACTTTCTTTTAATCTAAACTCAGAGTGATAACATTTTGGAAAACTATAAGCATGAGTCCAATTAAATTCTGTTTTTAAAAGTAAATTCCTTAATGTAATGTACAAACTATTTTCAGAGATGCTATAGTTTTTTTTGTTCTTCGGGTTTTTAATAGTTTTAACACATTTGGGATCCGTTTGTATTTCAATATATCAAGAATTAAGGAATGGGGAAGAAATATTATAGTTTATATGCTATTTTTTGAAAGCTTTGTTTCCAAGTATATATTTTATTAATATTGAACAATATTAAAATTAATTTTAGTATACTGTGAAAATGCCATTCCCACATAAATAATGCAGAACACAATACATGAAAGTGCAGGAAAATGGTTATAACTGCTCTTAGAGAAACAAAGCACTTGGAATACAAACTGCTTAAAATAATGTATGGCTACTTTGATTATGCTCATTCTTGAATGCATATTTAATGCAACACATGTTCCTAAATAATCTATCATATTTTTTCCTAGAGAAATGTGAGGAAATTAAAGCAGCAGCAGAGCCATTATGCTTGTGTTCACATATTTGAAGATCTTTTAATATCACCAATAATTCAAGTGGCTGACATACAAATTGGCCCAGGTTCTAATCCCATAAGGGTGTGGCTAGCTGATGAGAGCTAAATAGCTTGAAATAGATCTATACTAGTCTTCCTTTATTTATGTAAAAATATGTAACATATAGAAACGGACTGTCGTTTGTAAGTAACTGCCTGGATGGCCCCTGGAGGGGCCGAAAGGCAAAAAGGAAGCAGTATGCTCCCTCCCATATTTGGGTATACCAGGTGATTTAACAGAGAAAAAAAATTGTATCTTTTAATATTTGCACAGGAGAGGAAAGTGTGTTAGTTACTATTCTCACATTAAAGAAGTAGTGTAATATTATCCAAAAAGGTGCTGAATTTCCCCTATTTTAGGGGAAATAGATATCTGTTCAGAAGACTCACTATGCTTATATATGTACCATTGTTAATATTCCAGTTAACTGTAACATTTAGATTCAGAAATAGATAAAATCTTTATACATACGTGATTCAGCAAAGGCAGATTAGATAATCATATTCCTATCTCACTTGATAGCCTGCTGGTGTTACAAGTATTTTAAGGATCCAAAGCTATACCAGTAGTAAATACAAGTCTATGGGGTATTAAAATATAAATCCTTCTCCAGCTTGAAACTCTGCTAGAATTCCCTAACAATAAAGATTTTTAGAACTGTAATTCCAACAGTTCCAATACCATATTTGGAATGCTGATATCTATAAAATATATATAAACCTTACTGTATAAGTATAATATATTATATATATATATATATAAAACTATTATATATAAAATTTTATAGATATTTCCTAATGATAGTACATTCATTATACATAGCCTTATCATCTAAATTCCAGCCCTTAGAGTTTAATGGAGCAGCATTCATCACAAGTTAATAATTTCTTTGTTTATAATACATTAATTCAATTTTCTAGTAGAAACAAAAAGAATGTCACATTATGCTTACTTGGGTGTATCACAGGGTCTACTTTCATGTAGATGTGCATAGATTGGGCTGTAAATCACTTGTAAAGGCAGCTGCTTGAAACACAATTCTACTTGTATATTTCCTCATTATTTTATTTGCTTTATATTGTTGCAATGCAGAAGGTTATATAAATAAGGCGCAGTATATAAACATTGTGAACTAAATAACAAACAGAAGCTGCAAACCTTTACTTGCGGCAATTTTAATTATTCCATTTCAACTCCAACTATTTTTCCATATAAAATGTTGCTGTGTTATTCAACATTCGCCTGGAATAAGCACTACAGTTAGTCCTTGATTTAGGATCACAATTGGGATTGAAACTTCCATTACTAAATGAGGCATTTGTTAAGTGAGTCATGCTCAATTTTATGACCTTTTTGCCATGGTTGTTAAGTGAATCACTGTGCTCATTAAGTGAACCATGCGGTCATTAGACAAATCTAGCTTCCCCCATTGACTGTGCTTGTTGACATTCGACTGGAAAGGTCGCAAATGGCAATCATGTGACCCTGGGATGCTGCAAGTTGAGGACTACCAGTGCTAATTCAGTCCGTAACATTGTTAAGTATTGTAAGAGCTATTTTTAGCAGCTTCAACTGTCAAGATATAATTGTACTCCAGTTTTTATCCTCTGTGATAGACTTCACATGTCACACTAAAGTACTGTTTGCTTACTGTGTATTTAATAAATAAATAATTGGCTGGAGTCACACAATATGCTAAACCATGAGCCATGTTTATGTACAAGAGTAGCAAAATTCACACAAAATGCATGGAGAGCAGATATCTGCAGCTCAGCACCAAATCAATCAATCAGAATAGAGCTGAAAGGGATCTTGGAGATTTTCTAGACCAGCGATGGCGAACTTTTTTTTCCTTTGGTGCCGAAAGCGCGTGCGTGCGTGCCCACACCCACAATTCAATGCCCCCCATGCCCCCCACCCCCTGTGCATGTGCGCACAACCCACCCGCACTGCCCCGCCCCCATGCATGCGCGCATGACCCCCCCGGTCCCTTGTTTCCCGACTTCCGATGGGCCCGGTTGGCCCGTTTTTCGCCCTCCCCATGCTCCAGAGGCTTTCTTGGAGCCTGGGGAGGGTGAAAACGCCTTCCTCCGCCCCCCGGAGGCCCTCTGGAGGCCGAAAACACCCTCCCAGAGCCTCCGCGTGAGCCAAAAATCAGCTGGCCGGCACGCACATGCACGCTGGAGCTGAGCTAGGGCAATGGCTCACCTGTCTGCAGATATGGCTCCGCGTGCCACCTATAGCACCGTGCCATAGGTTCGCCATCACGGTTCTAGACCAACCTAGCTCAAGCAGGAGACCCTGTACAATTTGAGACAAGTGGCTGTCCAGTCTCTTCTTAAAAACCTCCAGTGATGAAACACCCACAACTTCTGAAGGTAAGCTGTTCCACTGGTTAATTGTTCTCACTGCTAGGAAGTTTCTCCTTAATTGTAGGTTGCTTCTCTCCTTGATTAGTTTCCATCCATTTGTTTCTTGTCTTGTCTTCTGGTGCTTTGGAAAACAAGTTGATCTCCTCTTCTTTGGGGCAGCCCCATCAACAAGTCAATACGATGTTGCAAAGGATCACTAAACAAACTCTTTCCATTGATAATTGGTAATCAGACTAAACTAATTATATTACACAAATAGCAGAAGAGGAAAATCTTTTACAAGACAGAATATCCCTAACACACGGATGTAGCACTCAGAATTAACACATAGGCACAAATCAAGAAGATCTATAAACTTAGTAAGAGATAAATTTGAACATCTCTCCACTGGACCTGCACATCCGCCGGAATAAATACTTCAAAGAACAGAATCACGCATGCCTTCAAAGAACCACTCTACCTATAAATATGACCAAACTTGGAACCCCAAATTGTTACCTGTCATGCATAACTGAGACCTGGCTGGGCCAGGAGGGGGGTGTTCCCCTCTCAGAGATGTGCCCAGTTGGGTTTCAGGTATTGCATCAGCCGCGACTCCAGGGAAGGGGTGGAGGAGTGGCAGTTATTGTCCGTAAGAGTCTTTGTCCGCGCAGGATCCCTGCCCCGGAAATTGTTGGGTGTGAATCTCTTCTCTTGAGGTTGGACTCAGGGGTTCAATTGGGCTTGTTGTTGACGTAACTGCCTCCCAGCTGCGTTACAACAGCCCTGCCTGGGCTGCTAGAGGCAGTAGCCGGGTTAGCGGTGGAGTTCTCCAGGCTTATAGTATGGGGGACTTCAACTTACCATCACTTGGCGAATCCTCGGATACGGCTCAGGAGTTCATGGCTTCCATGACAACCATGGACCTGACCCAAGTAGTTCAGGGTCCGACTCATAGGGGGACACACACACTTGACCTGGTTTTTCTCTTGGGGCAGTGGAGATATGATCTGGAACTAAGGGGTATAGATGTTTTTCCCTTGTCGTGGTCAGATCATTTCCTGCTAAGGCTGGACTTCAGGGCGCCACTCCCCCATCGCAGGGAGGCGGAGCCAATTAAGTGGTTCTGCCCCAGATGCCTAATGGACCCTGAAGGGTTCCAGAAGGAGCTTGGGGAGATACCTGACTCCCTTGTCCACAATCCGGCTGAGTCCCTGGTGGCTGCCTGGAATAGGGCGGCATCTGGGGCACTGGACCGGATTGCGCCTTTGCGACCTCTCCATGGCAGTGGATCCAGGAAAGCTCCCTGGTTTACCGAGGAGCTCCGGGAGATGAACTGCCAGAAGAGACGTCTAGAGCGACGCTGGAGGACCAGTAACTCTGAATCTGACCAAGCACTCTTAAGAGCCTTTATTAGGACTTACTTAGTGGCGATAAGGGCGGCAAAATGTGCGCATTTTTTCGCACTTATTGCATCTGCTGATTCGCGCCCAGCCGCCCTATTTAGGGTGACTCGCTCCCTCCTTAATGTAGGGGGAGTGGAGGAGCTCTTGCAAGGTAGAGCTGAGGAGTTTGTGCAGTTTCTGTCAGACAAAGTCGCTCAGATTCGGATGGACCTGGACTCTGATTGGGCAATTCCAGCCGAGATGACAGGGGCAAGTCTTAGTCCTATTGTGTGGGATGAATTTGAGCCTGGGACTCCTGAGGAAGTGGACAAGGCTGTAGGAACGATGAGTTCCTCCACTTGTTTGTTGGACCCGTGCCCCTCCTGGCTGGTTTCGGCCAGCAGGGAGGTGACACGAGGCTGGCTCCAGGCATTATTTAACGCGTCCTTGAGGGAGGGGTTCGTCCCACAACCATTAAAGGAAGCGGTTGTGAGACCCCTCCTCAAGAGACCTTCCCTGGACCGAGCAGAATTAAAGAACTTTCGTCCAGTCTCCAACCTACCCTTTGTGGGAAAGGGTGTAGCGAAAGTGGTGGCATGTCACCTCCTGCGGCCATTGGATGAAACGGGTTATCTAGATCCTTTTCAGTCTGGCTTC
>QLTV01002109.1:2597614-2620604 GCA_003457575.1 Thermophis baileyi | reverse complement strand
CACCCCATCTCTTGTTCTGAAAACAAAAGTTATTTTTAAAAATGCAAATATTTGCATTGGCAGAAGGTGACACCATCCAGTGTGGCCTAAGGGCACCATTTATAATTGAGCTGTCTCTGGGTTCTGGAATAGTTGGGATAAAGTGGGATTAGATGATATGGCATTGCATTGTCATACTAAGCCAAATGTTCCAAAACTTACTGTTAGTATCCAGGTTATCTTCGAGACCGCCTTCTACCTCATAGTTCCCAGCGACTGGTAAGATCCCGCAGAGTTGGTCTCCTCCAGGTCCCGTCAGCTAAGCCGTGTCGGCTGGTGGGCCCGCAGGGAAGGGCCTTCTCTGTGGTGCCCCGGCTCTCTGGAACCAGCTACAGTTACCTCCTGTGACTGCCCCCACCCTATTGGCCTTCCGGAAAGCGGTGAAGACCTGGCTTTTCTGGCAGGCCTGGGGCCATTGATCTCGCTGTTGTAATCCTGCGAGATCCGGCCATGAATGGTGTGCATGGGTTTTTAAATTGTTTTTTAAATGTTTTTATAATGTTTTTTAATGTTTTTTTATATTTCTGTTGTAAGCCGCCCAGAGTCCCTTGGGAGTTGGGCGGCATAGAAATTTAAATAATAAATAAATAATAAATAAATACCATACCTTTGAGTGCTGTCTTTCATGCTCCCAAATAATCACAGAATTTCTTCTTGTCCAAGCAGCATGTCCAGTGTCATCCTGGCTCAGTTGCAGACCAGAATTTTCTTCTAAGGGATACAAATGCATTTGTTAACTACTCAACATTAATAATCAGCATTAGTTTTTCACCATTTTAAGATGGGAAAGGCATGAGAACTGTAGCATAAACCGTGAAAGAGAAATATCACAGTTAAAACAAAACACCAAATTTTCCAAACTTCAATCCCTGAAAAGGCCCTGTCCTTATTTATGATATGGGCCATCCTAAAATGTTGTATTTAGTCCTTGGCTACTAAACAATTGCCTACCACTTTGCTATCATAAATTAAAGTGGTTAGATTAACACAGCATACTAGGATAACAAACAATAACAATATTAATAAATGAATTAATATTTCAAATGTATTTTAATGAAATAGATTTTGTGTAACTGTTCCAGTACTAGTCATTATGTTGGAAACAGACTAAACATGGCCTTATTATTTTCCATTTCTGTTATTGGTCTCTGTACAAACACAACCAAAGCTTTTGAACAGCAGCATCTGTCCTGTTGTGATGTCTACTTAACTCTAAACCGTTGGTGGCCTTTATGTAGAACTGTAGTTCTATGATTCTGAGCAAAACTGAGGGAAGAGCTTTTGCCTGAACCTGTATTCCCTATCACGTATAACGTAAAACCTGAAAAGATCAGATTCTAATATCAAAAAGAGTTGGAAGGAGTTGGAAATTTAACCTTTTTTCATTGATTCTGTGATGAATTCTCCTTGAGTTCATTGACTTGAACTCATTTTTTTTAAAACCTGGTAAAATGGTCTGGAATGGAATCAAAAGCATCTACCAGGAGAGAAGGCTTCAGCTCTTCTATCTTCACAGTGCCTACTTTTTGCTTAGCAGGATGCACTTTTTAAGATGGAAATGGTTTTGAATATTTTATCGAACAATTGTCTTCCAATGTCAAAAACAAACCCCACCATGTAAAATAAAACAGCAGGCCTTTGTGTTAGGTGGAAATAACTGAGGTATGTGGTATCCTAACATACATAACTCTAGTTAGGGCATGGGTTTGGGCCAGTGATGGGATTCAATTTTTTTTACTACCGGTTCTGTGGGCGTGGCTTGGTGGGCGTGGGATGGCTTGGTAGGCGTGGCTTGGTGGGCGTGGCAGGGAAAGGATACTGTAAAATCTCCATTCCCACACCACTCCAGGGGAAGGTTACTGCAAAATCCCCATTTCCTCCCGATCAGCTGGGACGAGAGGCAAAGAATAGATGGGAGAGGAGCCAGTCAGAGGTGGTATTTACCGGTTCTCCAAACTACTCAAAATTTCCGCTACCGGTTCTCCAGAACTGGTCAGAACCTGCTGAAACCCACCTCTGGTTTGGGCAGACAAGAGCCATCCTGGGCGTGCATTAAGATGCCCTGTCACTGCTATCCAATTGGCAGGCATCTGGATTAAAGAGATCTGCCCGGCCGGCTTCCTGATGTCCTCCAAACGTTCAACAAGCCTCCATTCCTAGATAATATCTTTTTCGGAAGCCACCATCATTGGCACCAGAAAGAGATGACGCCGTATCTCAAGCCCGAAGAGCACCTCGCAAAGGGACGCGCTTGGCGAGAGTGACGCTCAGGGTTCCCACGCGGCTCCTAGATCGACACCAGCGTGGCAGGACGTCACCCAGCCTCCCCTACGTGGAATAGTGGTACATCCTGCGTCTCCCCTGAGCTGCGGAGCGAGTAGTACGGGCTGCAGGGCTTAGCGCATCTGACTCTGCCTCCCCTTTCCGGAATGGAGCAGGTTTAGCTTAGCGAGAACGACGCGCCCGAGTTGAGCTTTGCGTGGCTAACGGGGAGCGCCGGAGAGGAGAGGCGGCTGACTGATCCCGGCAGAAGGAAGGCGCCGTCCTCCTTTTTTTTCCTCCTTCCCCCCCCCCCCTCCCCTGCAGTAGAGACATGGCTGGGCGAGGTCGGGTTTGGGCGCTGGCGTTGGCGCTCTGCGCCTTGCCGGGCAGCCTCTGCCTGCAGGAGACCGAAGCGGGCGAGCCTGAAGCGCCGGCGGCTCTCGGCGGAGGGGCGAACAGACGGCGGCGCCTGAGCCAGGAGGACGGCATCTCCTTCGAGTATCACCGCTACCCGGAGCTGCGGGAAGCGCTGGTGTCGGTGTGGCTGCAGTGTCCGTCCATCAGTCGGATCTACACCGTGGGCCGGAGCTTCGAGGGCAGGGAGTTGCTGGTCATCGAGATCTCGGACAACCCTGGCGAGCACGAACCTGGTAAGGCGGGAGGGCATCTGGGACCGAACCGCTGTCCATGCCCGGCTAAGCAAGTGTACCTGGGCGGCAGCGGGACTGATGCTGTAAGCCCCGCGGCTGCCGGTTGAGAGGGAAAGATGGAGTGTGAAGGGAGAGCGGGATTTCTTCCGTTCTCTCTTCTCCTTGTATCCTGGCAAGAGACCGAGCTTTCTCCAGGCAGGTTTTTACATGTCCCTGAAGCAATTTCAGGATCTGTTTGGGGCGCTGGGAACTTCAGTAGGAAGAACCCGTTCAGCTGTCTCATGATGCCCGCCGCCGCCGCCGCCATCATCATCATCATCATCATCATAACGTTGGCTGCAAGAATATATTTTTGTACTCTGGACAACATACAGGTAGTCCTCGACTTACGACCTCAATTCAGCCCAACATTTCTGTGGTTAAGCGAAAGGTTTATTAAGTGAGTTTTACTCCTTGCTTGCCCCCCCCCCATTGTTAAGTAAATCACTGCAGCTGTTGAGTGAGTAATAGGTTGCTTAAGTGAATCTGGTTTCCCCATTGACTTTGCTTGTTGCAAAAGGGGATCCCATGACCCTGGGACACTGCAACCGTCGTAAATATGAATCAGTTGCCAAGCTCCTGAATTTTGATCATGTGACCATGGGGATGCTGTAATATTATTGGCCAAGTGTGATTGGACACACAAGGAATTTGTCTTGGTGCATATGCTCTCAGTGTACATAAAGGAAATTAACGGTCATAAGTGTGAAAAATGATCATAAGCCACTTTTTTTCCAGTGCTGTTGTAACTTTAAATAATCACTAAATTAACTGTTTTAAATCAAGGATTACCTGTGTAAGTCTTGCTGACAGAACATAGAGGGTGTTTAAGCTGAGGCTTTAATTTAGAATAGTGCTGCCTTTCATTTACCAAATCTAATGAATGGAATGGATAGGTAGCCTTGTGTTTCTCTGGGTTTTTTTCTTTTCAGAAGGAAAAAAAAATATTAAAGGTGGAATGCCTTTCAAGAGGTAGCACTCATGCACTTCCCCAACCTGGAGGAGTCTATTTGACTTGGCCTGCAACTTCTAAGATTCTCAATCAAAATGGCCAAAGGGAATTCTGAGAGCTGCAGTCTTGACTCAGTTGGAATGAGGCTGGAGACTAGATAGTGGAAATGTTAAGCAAAGATGGCAGATTATGAATACAGGGCATCATTTGGATCCTTCATAAGTCAGCATGTTCATGTAAAATATTGTCTAAAATTACACATAGTACATTAGGCATATGGTGTTGACACTAGTTGATTTCAGGAATGACTTTTTGTTTAGATCAGTCTAGCCTAGATTTGGTCATAGGATAGCAAATAGTGCTTATGAATGCTAACAACTGCAAAATATAAGTTCAAGCAAAACATGAAAACATAAAGTTAATTCAGTAAAAATACATCTACAAAACAAATGGAACAAATAAGCAAATAAGCAAGCCCACTAAGTCAAATCTATTTTACAAACAAGTCTAAAATATTTCCACTTCTCCTTCAACTATATTAGTTTTCTAAGAGTTGATTGCTTAGAATCTGTTGGCATCCTGATGTGATTAATATATACTATCTTGGTCCTCTTGATTTCATATGTATTATGCCTTGTATTAGCTTTTAAAATGACTACTGGCTACCTGTACTTTTAGCTATGGAGCATTTTTATGACGGAGAAGGAAAAAAAGGTAGACCACCTTTTTGAGCTAGTAAATGCTTAAATTCTGACTGTTATTATATTTATTTAAAGTGAATGATATTGTCCTATATAACCCTGCTCCAATATGGCAATTAACTTCAATGGAGCTTATTTCCCACTAATCATGTATAAATGTCTAGCCTAAATATGTAGTAGGTATAATGCAAATAGGACACTTCTTGCAATCTCTTTTTATTCTTGTTAAATAATTGGTATTTTCCAAAAGTAGCACATGAAACTGAGAATATTGCAGCTGGATTAGATTCATTAAGGGCATGAGAGCTTCTGATAAATTGAATAGGACTGGAGCTCCTAATTCTGGAACTCCAGAATTAGAACAGAGAAGGTTTGCATGCCCCGAGGGAAAACTGAAAATTGATTCCTCATTGTTTTACCATGATCCTAAATATTTGTTTGATTTAAGTTTACAATGTGTCCAGAATTGTAAATAAAGCTTGTAAGAGATGAAATCGCCAGAACCGTAAAGTCTACAAACTTGAAACTTGGCATGTATGTTTATCTTGGCTTCTAGGTGCTCGCTAAGAAAGGATTTTTTGACGTGACCATCAGATCATTAGTATTTCTTATATTATTATTAACACGCTCTGATGCTAAGGAGTTAGATGTTCAACTCTCCCTCCCCACCTGAAAAGAACTCTGTTCCAACTGCCACTTGCCTTATATTAACACGCTCTGATGCTAAGGAGTTAGACATTCTACTCCCCCTCCCCACCTGAAAGGGAGAGAAGGGGATAAGATAAGAGAGGCTTCTGTGGGGCAAGCCTGAGGGAGAGAAGGGGAGAGGAGAGGCTTCTGTGGGGCAAGCCTGAGGGAGAGAAGGGGAGAGGAGAGGCCGATCGTAACTACTCATTAATGTTCAAGCTTTAACTGTCAATTTATCAAGCCCGATCACATAGTTTCGTAGCGAAGCACGGGTATCCAGCTACTAGTATAGTATAATGACATTAATAAAATTCAGTCAACATAACTTTGAATAAGATGCAGAACTGGAATCTCTGTCTCTCTGTCTCTCAAACTACTGTACAAAGCATACCTCTCACCAGTGTTGACTATTAGGAAAGTCCAATACTTATTTTCTTGGGAATAAATCCAATTGAATTTAAGTCACTAAATAATATGTATAATCATGCTGTCAGGTTTCAATTTCTTTTCTTCAGAAATCCCTGATTCATTGTGATTTTCAAGAATGTGCATTTTTGAGCCAACTAGTTTTTAGATGCCAGTAGAACTTAAACTTTTTTTTTAACCTTTTGAATGTTTTTGATAATTCTTAAAGCTGGCTTAATTTGTCACTATAATTTGCCCAGAATTAAAGGTAGTTAAAAGTAATGCAACATTCTGCTAGGAGATCCATATTTGGATACTGAAGACGTCTAGATGGATGATTGGAATAAAGTATGGTCATGATGCATATTGAATATGTGAGGATATTGTGATAAAGATCTGTATTTGAATAGGAGATTAGATAAATAAGGAAGTTGTTCCCCTTGCCTCTCCCCATCTTATTTAAAAGATAAAGATTCCTTTCATAATTTCTTAAAATTATTTGGGTAATGTGAGAAAAGTGGGGGATTGGGACTTACATTTAGTTATCACACTCCTACCAAACTATGAGATAGGACCAGTAGTGAAATCCAATTTTTTTTACTACCAGTTCTGTGGGCATGGCTTGGTGGGCATGGTGTGGCTTGGTGGGCGTGGCTTGGTGGGCGTGGCAGGGGAAGGATACTGCAAAATCTCCAATCCCACCCCACTCTGGGGCCAGCCAGAGGTGGTATTTGCCAGTTCTCCGAACTACTCAAAATTTCCGCTACCGGTTCTCCGAACTACTCAAAATTTCCGCTACCGGTTCTCCAGAACCTGCTGGATTTCACCCCTGGACTTATATGATGGGAGTTCCCAAGCATTAGATCCATGCACAATTGCCTTCTCTTCACATCACATAATGCAGGTAGTCCACGACTTATGTCCACAATTCAGCCTAAAGTTTCGTTGCTAAGTAAGGCACTTGTTAAGTGAGTCATGCCTCATTTTACAACTTTTTTGCCAATGTTGTGAAGCAAATCACTGTAATGGTTAAATGGATCATGTGATCATTGCGCAAATCTGACTTCCCCCATTGACTGCTTGTCAAAAGGTCGGGAAGGTTATAAATGGTGATCACATGACCCTGGGACTATGAAACTGTAACAAATACATGCCAGTTGCCAAGAGCTTGAATTTGATCACGTGACCGGGGGGATGCTACAGTGGTTGTGTGAAAACAGGTCATCCCTTTTTTCATGCTGCTGTGTCTTTGAACCGTCACTAAATGAATGGTTATAAGTCGCAGACTACCTCTAACTATTACTGTGTTGCTACAGAAGAAATTAAGAATAAACAAATCAAGAAATTACCAGGCACAATACTTTTGACACAACTTCTGATGCCTGAAGCAATTCATGTATGAATGAGGATACGCATGTTATATTTTTAAGAAAAATATTATATTCCAGAATAATTCAGCATATTTTAGAGCAGCCTTTCTCAACCTTTTTATCCCAGAGGAGTCCTTGAAATGATTTTAAGGTCTCAGGGAACCCCTGCATCAAAATCATTAAAAAAACCAAAAACTTTACAATACAATCCATTTCTACCCTACATGTGTAATCCATGTTTTATAGTGTTTACAACAATAGCAAAGCTTCAGGAGAGCAGCTGAATTGTGACACATGAAAATTCCAGCCATTGCACAGTGCACAAAGTTTAAAAAGTGGTGTTTATCATGGAACTTAAGTCTCCATATATTTAAAGCTTTATTTAGAATTTATTTGATTTGATTTCTGATAGATTTGGGGGGGAAATGTGTTGAAAGGTTGAATTTTTAGTAAAAATAAAGATTTAAAGATTTTAGCATATAGCTTTAATATTACTTTTTAGTTTTATATTATAAAATTTACCTTTTTTTTTTTGAATGGCAGCATGTAACTGCACAAATAAATGGATATTGCTGTCACTGACCAGAGAATGTTGAGCTACAGTATATATATACTACTGCCTGGAATAATCCCTTCTTATGTCTTATGTGCTACTTACTTAACTAATCTAAAGGAGGTTAAGGTCAGTTTGGGGAGCTTGATTTCTCTAGAGATGATTTAGTTAGTTTGGTTAACTGTAGATGATTTCTGTTTGTTCTAGCTAAGCGTCTTGTTATCCCAATAATGACATCCTGTCATAAAGCTATATGTTTAAGCTGTTCAATAAATGAGCTCTTTGCAAGACACTGATAACATTGAATGATAATAGACTGAGTCAGCTTTTCAAGTTATATATAATACAAATGTATTCCATTCTTGGGTTTATTTCAGGAAGCTAGATTTTACAGCAAACTGATTTATGTGCTTAACAATCCTGAAAGCTTAGTAATCACAAATTGATACTGGCCTGGCTCTTCTCTTTCATTGATTCCATTTCACTGAGCTTGAATACTGTTTCTAAAATATTCTACCCTATTGATGAATTTGGAGGCTTGGGGAAGATTAATTTTTTTCTACTAAAAGTGTCAAAGTTTCTATAAATGCCCATTCTGTGAAGAGTGATGTGGAAGCTCACTTTAAAACTAACTTGAACTTTGAGGGGTTCATTTTTTTAAAAAAAAAGATTGATATGTGCATCCAGTGTAGGAGAAGGGGTGGCAGAACATGAGGGTGGAGTCAAAAGAGGAATCGGCCTAGAGTCTCTACGTAGCCGCAAACAGAATAAATCCAACTCCTCTTGAATTTCTTTGTCCTTATCTAGCGCCAAGATAGTGCTAACGGTTAGTTGAGTAAATTCCGGTGCAGAGGTATGTTTAGTAATAAATCAATTTACTTGAATGTCACGTGTCCTGATCTTTTGTGCCTGACCCAAAGTGATATTTGGCAAAGAATGGAATTCTGGATTGGGCTGTTCAATGAAGGAACAAGTTTATGAAGAAAGAAGAATGGCATGCTACCTGAGTCAGATAAGAAAAGCAAGAGATATTAGAAGGACGAGTAAACCACACAAGCTAGTAATCTTTGTGTTTTAGTATTCTGCTGTTTTAGTATACAAGTCTTAAATAATAGAGCACATCACTGCAATGCATTCTACATAGCCTTTGAAGACCACCTGGAAACTTCAACTGGTCCAGAATGCAACTGGTCCAGAAAGCGCTCACAGTAATGGAGCCTCTAGTTTTGGTCATGTAACATCTCTGTTGCCTGAGCGGCAGTGGCTTCTAGCTTCTTTCTGGGTGCAATTCAAGGTGCTGGTCATCACGTTTAAAGCCCTATGTGGGCCACAGGACCAGGCTATCTGCAGGACTACCTTTCCCTAAAGACTTCTATCCATCCTACCATGTCAAATATGCTCCTAATCCCTAAATATTGTCATCTGATGGGAGCTAGGAAGTGTACCCTTTCCATGGCAACCCCTGCCCTATAGAACACTATGCCCCCTGTAGTTCAGCAGGCTTCCATCCTTTTAATCTTCTGTAAGGCTTTTCCCACAAGCATTGGGAGAAAAGTCAATATTCACACATTAGAACTGATTGGGTGCCAGATATCTGTTGTTTTTAATGTTTCCTTTGATTGTGTTTTATAGCTTTAATATGTCTGTATATATCTTTTAAATTCTGATTGGGATTTGGTTGAAAGATGGGTAGCTATATAAATGTTTCAAATAATTAAATAGAATTTATTAAGTAGGTTATTTCATATCTTTCACATTTTTGTGTATTGTGAGACTATTCTGTAACCTCCTTTCCTACAATTGGACTACAGAACACATCATTCCTAATCCTCATTATGCGACACAGTTTTAGTCAGGGATGATAATGATCAAATTTCAGCACATATCGACTGCAGTATGGAGAAGTGCAGCATAGATGGGCGTTCCTTCCTGCTTTAAATGGTAGGGTAACTGCCTTGAACAAACTGCAGGATGATTTATGAAAACATACATTTATTTTAATACTCCAAACTGGGTACATTAGAAATAAAAATAATTCCTGAGGAACCTCAAAGGTGCTTTTTCAAAAGGCAACTGGACTGTTTTTTTTCCCTTGAGGAAGAAGAAGACATTTCACTTCTCATCCAAGAAGCTTCATCGGTTCTGGCAGGATGGTGGGAGCGATGGAAGGATTAGTTCTGACAAGATCTTGCCAGAACTGATGAAGCTTCTTGGATGAGAAGCAAAACATCTTCTTCTTCCTCAAGGAAAAAACAGTCCAGTTGCCTTTTGGGGGGAAAAAAGACCTTTGAGACAACTACCGGTATGACCTGGATGACTGAGAATCTCCACAGAAATTCCTGAGGAAGAAACTGCTTTATTGTGTGAATGTTATAAAAAACAACAACACTATTGTTAATGTTGAGGTCTAGCCTATATAAAGAATATCCAGACACTGCTTATTATAGAGGGTCTCATGAAATAGAAATGAGATTGTGGAGAAATGATGTTACCTCCCCTGGAGTGGTCAACCTGGTAATTGATTAGCCTATGCCACATATTGCTGCAGTCTGCCTGTTCTATTTTTGGCCTGAGCTAAATTATGACTCAGAATATGCACTAACACTAATAATCACAGGCTCAATCCTTTTTGGATACTATTCGGGTTCTATACAATGGTAATTCACAAAGCATGAGATGCTTAAGTAATCATTTCCTTAGTTGGACCTTGCTGTAACTAGTTTAATTTCTAGTAATTGTTATGTTTTAGTATTCTAGTGTTCTGTCCATGTTGGGTTTTATTTTAGTATTCCTCATGATTTTTTTAATGTCTTGAAATAAATGATTAAAATAAAATCCTAAGGAATAGGCCACTCAGGAGATACTTCTCTTTTTTCCTCTTTTTTTTCTTTTTTTTTAATAAATGTATATTATTATACATTTTCCTTTATAATACATCACATTTTCAGTTTTACGACAGTCCGTCTCTTTCCTTCTCCTTCCCTCCCTACCCTTCTCCACTCCACTTCCCTCTCCTTCCCTCTCTCCTTCTCCTTTCCCCTCTCTACTTCCCTCTCCTTCCCTCTCCTCCCTTTTCCTCTCCTCCTCTCCCCTCTCCTCTTCTCCACTTCCCCCTCCTTCCCTCTCTCCTACTCCTCTCCTCCCATCTATTTCCCTCTCTCCTTTCCCCTCTCTACTTCCCTCTTCTTCCGTCTCCTTCCTTCTCCTCTTCCCTCAGCCTTTCTCCCCTCCTCTCCTCTCCTTCATCTCACTCCACTCCACTCCACTTCCCTTTCTCCCTTCATCTCTCTCCTTCCCTTCCCTTCCCTTCCCTTCCCTTCCCTTCCCTTCCCTTCCCTTCCCTTCCCTTCCCTTCCCTCTTTTTCTTTTCCTTATTGTATACTTCTCTAATTCCAAACACTATGTTTGGGGGGGGGGAATCTAGATTGGCAGCTGGATCATGGTTGCATTATACCAACAGCAGCAACCAAACTCCAGAAGTATACTATAGTAACTCTATTCAGTGTTATGTTTGATCAAAACTGCAGTACAACATTTTACTGAAATATATATCAGTAATCTGAATAGCGACTAGAATAGATGGCTCTTGCTGATCCTACTGTAATACTAATTTACAACTACATATAACACCATGCATGCCTAGGTATTCTGTCCCATCACACCTTCTGTCTTGGGCATTTCTTTTTGTCTTGATTTTTTGTTTGTGAATGTCACACAATATAATGGCTGTTATTCCTGGTACAGCAATATGGATGCAAAAATATCTAGAAAGGAGGGGGGAAAGTCCTTTATATACAGTATGAGTTCCTCCTTAACAAGGATTGCGCTGGAAGTATCATTATAATCAAACTGAGTGTCCTAGAAAACCATAACATATATCTAGCCATTTATACTATATTGTCAATGACTCTTCCCTTCACTTAGCTCTGGAATAAGAAGGAAAGCATTTGTGTTCTCTTCCCAAAACTTTGAAAATCGGAATACTTCAATCCTTTGGAAATTATAAAAATCGTAGCCCTGCATGCAGAAATTTTAATAAGAAGTGATTTAAAATAAACAACACTGTCAGCTGTCTGGAAATAAAAGGAGCTTATTTCAAAAGAGAGAAGAATATAAGAAAGAAGAAAGTTACACTACTGGCAAAATTCATAGTCAGTCTAAATTTATAAAACTGAATAGAGTCCTAAGGGGCAGAGTATGTATGTAATAGGATGGCCTCAAAAAGAACATATTTGGTTTCAAAATAAGATATTAGATTCAGTCTGGGAACAAAGTAACATTTCTTGGACTATGAAAACAACCTGTCATTGACAGGGGTAAAACTATCCCCTTTCATTCAGGGACCCAGCTAACATAACATTGAACAATCCCATACTTGGATAAAAAAATTCTGGCCCGTTCGGTCTAAAAAAATCAACTTTAATTTTGGCTGTGTACTTGAAAATGAAACAGAAAATATATATGTATGTTCAGGTTTCACTGCATGTTGCCAACTTTCAAGTATTTTAGGAGGCATTGTCAAAGTGACTCATTAAGAAATCACATCTTTTTTTCACCCAGCTGCTTTGAAGAGGTGCTGTTTCATACATGTTTCAGAGCACTCCTTTCAATCGTTTTTAAAGCATTCACAGTTCTAGTATGTTCCTACTGAAGGCTTAACTTGTACGATCTTGGGCTGTGAATAAATCACTTATGATTACTTCCAAAAAGCTGCAAGAAGTGGCCAGAATGCTTTGATGATGCAACATTGACATGGTACAGATTTTAGTACTATTACCTTTTGCTTGTATTGACTAAATGTCACGAACAATACACCTTGAATAGAATCTGCTGAGAGAAATGAGCACATGTGGTTTTTCATGGGCAGTTCCAATCTCTTGAATCCATCTATACTGTCCTCACTCCAAGTTGGAGATGACAAATTGAAAACCGGAGAACTGTTTGACATAGAAGTTGCTATGGTTACAGAATTAGCAGGCTGAAGTGGCTTCAGTTGGTCTGCAACTAGCACAACTTGCTTGTTTAACTAACATTAGAATGCTATCCTCCTGCTGCTTTTATATGCCAAGACCATCTGGCACAGGCAGTATTTAAAGGTACAGCTCTGTTCTGAAGAGAACCGAGCAGCTTGCTTCTGTTTATTATCAATTATGTTGACCAAGTTAATCATTTTTTTTAAGGAAGGGGGTGATACATTGAGCCATTCTTTCTCAACTGGATTCTGCAACATTCTAGGGCTCTCCAAGAGGTTGCAAGGGGTTCCCTGAGACCTGCAAATTATTTCAAGGGTTCCTCCAGACAAAAAAAAAAAAAAAAAAGTTGAGATTCTCATTCATCCAGATCAGGGTTGTCCCAAAGGTGCTTTTTCAAAAGGCAGCTGGACCTTCTTGTTTTTCCTTGAAGATGTTTCGCTTCTCATCCAAGAAGCTTCTCCAGTTCTGACTGAATGATGGAGAATGGAAGGATTTATATTCCTTGCAGTCATCTGGTCATTTTTTTTATTGAAGATGATTAAGGTATAATTGTACTATGAATATTTGCCTTTTTTCATGAACCAAGACAGCTGCTATAATATTTTTCTCCTGCATATGCGCATTCCTTTTTTTTTGGAAGGTGCTCTCTAGAGAACCCTTTGTTTCAAAATGTATACAGAGATGAACTGTTCCACTGAGCATTCAGAAGATTATTTAGCTGGATGCCTTTGCATTTTAATATGGGATGGTTATTCTTTTATCTGTATGGACTCTATTATTCTTTAGTTCTGATTTACATCTAAATCTTTTCAATTTCCATTGTGCATTTTCCCTGTTGCAATTTATGCTGTAGTATTTCATTATTCTCAAGAATGTAGAATGAGGGAAATGGTTCCAGCAAAAGCCCATTCTAAGCAAAACCAGATCCCATCAGATTATGGAAAGAAATGTACTTTTAAAGCCAAATACTATGACAAAAAAAAATCTTACATTAGGTGATTCTCATGAGGTTACCATGAGTGTAAAACAACAGAGAATTCAGCCATTGAACTGAATCTAAGCCAATTTAAATTCAGTTCTTAATTATGTAGTATAATAGGAATGCCTCCTCCTCTTTTTTTAAACTGTTTTATGCTACAGATTTTTTCCTTTGTTGTTCAAGTACTTTCTGTAGGGTAAGTCATTCTGTTTTATGTGTTAACAGGACAGTTTCCTAGTGAAATTGGAAATTTGGAAACTTTTAACTAATTTATCTAATGAAACTTTTATCTAGTTTATTAACCCAAAGATTTCTAGTGAAATTGGAAATTTGGAAACTTTTAACTAATTTATCTAATGAAACTTTTATCTAGTTTATTAACCCAAAGATTTCGGGACCATCAAATTAAAGCTTCACTTTTAGTGCCAGGTAAATTATTTTGCAACATGACAAATAGTTGACTTAGTATTCCTATAGTAGTGATAGCCATATTCATCTTCGGTCACTATTATGCATTAATTACAATATTATTATATTATTCTGTACTTATAGCAGGGGTGAAATTCAGCAGGTTCTGACAGGTTCTGGAGAACCGGTAGCGGAAATTTTGAGTAGTTCAGAGAACCGGCAAATACCACCTCCGGCTGGCCCCAGAGTGGGGTGGTAATGGGGATTTTGCAGTATCCTTCCCCTGCCACGCCCACCAAGCCACGCCTACAGAACCGGTAGGGAAAAATTTTGAATTTCACCCCTGACTTATAGCCTACTGCTTATTTCCAGGAGACAAGTATTAAATGGGTGATAAAAAAAACATAAACATTAGGGATTAAAAGAGACAATAATTTTTTTTGACAAGGTGATATATGTATGTAAGTATAAAAAAATCCTACAGATTTGGGAGGTAGTTTTTCTTAATATCTCTCTGTTTTGTGAAACCACTTGGGCTTAAAATGTGTTGCCTGGAGAACAGAGCTTAGGGATCTTCTGTAAACAAAGAGCTAAGCCATATATTTACATTCCCAAAGGGCTATTCTAGTTACCATTCAGGAAATATTAAATGAGCCTTGCTTTTGGTGCCAGATTTAGCCATGTAATATGTAGCTTAGGAGAAGCATAGCCTGTAGAATAAATGAGATTGGTCTTCTGCTCGGGTGCCGAAAGGGTGCGTGCGCGTGCGATAGTGTGCACGTGGGTGCCCACACCCATAATGCAATGCCCTCCCCCCACACATGCGCATAACCCCTGCGCTGCCTCCCCCGCGCATGTTTTGCTTTTTCTGTTCTTTATCCACCAAGACACCGTTGTCTTTAATACTAGAAAATATCCCTTTGAAAGAGGCAAATTCCTATCATTTCAACCACTCCTCGTCATTTTAACCTACTGAATATTTTGTTTTAAAGAGAAGCCTCAAGAAATTCTGTACGGTACTTATCAAGGCTTATAGCAAGGACAGAAAAAGATAATTTCGCATCAAAAGGTTTAAAAAGAAGCCAGTGTCAAAAATACACATATGGAAGAGGACAAACATAACAATTCTAGGAATGCTGGCTTCTAGAAAACTAGAGCCATCCCTATAAGACCAAACAGATTATGTACCTATAAATAGTATCTATAAATCATATAGGTTTTACTTAAGCCCAGAGGAGCTTAAAGTGGCTTAGATTGGGTTCCCTCTTCATTTCATCCCCCCCCCCAACAACCATGTTGTGAGATTGATTGGGCTGAGAAAGACTGTGTCTTCTGATTACTTGTCAACCACACATTAAGTAGTGATTGGGGCCGTACATGATGAATTTAACATTCTATTAAAGTAGTATGCAATTAGAAAAGCTCAGTAAATCTTAGGTGTTATCAGGTGGCATAAAGTTCTGTGAAGACACATATTCCTGTCTATTAGAGCATATGTTTAGAAACAGTCACAACCACAACAAAATACTACTGTAAACAAAAACCACGCTATTTATAATCCCACATATTTTCATATTTCTAATAAGACTGGAAGCAGCTCTGGTCTGAAACTTCTGTTTAGCCTGATAACAAAGAGTTAAATAAATAAATAATATATAAAAAGCACAGTATCTAGTGTTAAAAAGGATATTTAATTAATCCCGAGGTTTCAGTAAACTAATTATTTAACTGTATAATTAGTTAATTTAGGCAATTTAGTTAATTTGGTACATAATTGATTTGCATACAGGTAATAGCAATAGTTCTGATGCAGAAAAAAACAACAGTTTCCTTCTGAGGTTTCCATTTATAGGCCAAAGAATGGATGGTGCCACTTTAAAGATGATATATTATAATCTACTAAGATCATGGCATCTGGCCCTCTCAATTCCTGGCAAATAGATGGGGAAGAAATGGAGGTAGTGACAAATTTTATTTTCCTGGGCTCCAAGATCACCGCAGATAGGGACTGCAGCTAAGAAATTAAAAGACGCTTGCTTGTGGGGAGGAAAACTATGACAAATCTAGACAGCATACTAAAAGCAGAGACATCACCCTGCCAACAAAAGTGTGTATAGTCAAGGCTATGGTTTTCCCAGTTGCAATGTATGGCTGTGAAAATTGGACCATAAGAAAGGCTAAGCGCCAAAGAATTGAGGCCTTTGAACTATGGTGCTGGAGAAGACTCCTGCGAGTCCCTTGGACTGCAAGGCGATCAAACTGGTCAGTCCTAGAGGAGATCAACCCTGACTGCTCTTTAGAAGGCCAGATCCTGAAGATGAAACTCAAATACTTTGGCCACCTAATGAGAAGGAAGGACTCACTGGAGAAGAGCCTAATGCTGGGAACGATTGAGGGCAATCAAGAAGAAGGGGACGGCAGAGAATGAGGTGGCTGGATGGAGTCACTGAAGCAGTCGGTGTGAGATTAAATGGACTCCGGGGGATGGTAGAGGACAGGAAGGCCTGGAAGAACGTTGTCCATGGGGTCGTGATGGGTCAGACACGACTTCGCAACTAACATATTATAATCTTTAAATTGTAATTTTTAAAAAACCAATTAAGTATGATTGAGAACAGTCTATTGGTGACAGCACATACCGTAGTCATTTTGACAGCCCATAAATGCTAAGTAAACATAATTAATGAATAGATGGGAGAACGTCAGGAAACCTCAAGGTTGTAGGGTAGACTGAGAAGACTGAAAAATACCCTAGAAGAAGATTTTTGCTAAGAAAGCTACTTTGATGTCTTAAGATTAAAACATTTTAAAAGAGATCAAGATCCCAACTATGACATTAGTTTTAGGGGCTGAAAGAGATTTCAGATTTGGTTTTCTTAAACTAGCTTCCCATGACTTTTTTCAAAAATGAGGAAATAGCCATTTTCTGTTCAGGTTTCCTGATCTGATTGTCATTGAACCATTTATATATAATTGGGATATTTCAGAGCTATTTCTACTGTACTTTTAAGTGTACTCCCTCTTTGAAATTTATCTGAATTACAAAATTCCAGAGGAAACATTTATATCTTATTACAGTGATACCTTGGTACTCAACTGCTTTGAAATTCATTGAATTTAGTACCTAATGCATTTTGATGCAAAAGTTTTGTCCTGGTACTCATCGTTTGTTTGGTACACAACATACAAACCAGTAGTGGGTTCTAAATCCCGTTGCTACTGGTTCGCGCGCGTGCACGCACGCAACACTTCTGCGCATGCGCAGAAGCGTCCCGGGCGGGTGGGCAGAGCCTCCCGCCGCCACTGCTACCGGTTCGCCGAACCGGGAGCAACCCACCGCTGATACAAACTAGAACTTGTCAGTGTTGGCTACCTTGTGACTCGCTACGTTATTCCTTATGGGAAAAGTTTGTTTGGTACTCATAGTTTTTGGGACTCATCATGCCTCCCAGAACCAATTAACAATGAGTACCGAGGCACCACTGTATATCAATAGTCACCTTACATGATAAAAGATTTATGCCGACAATTTCAAAGAATGGTGTGTAATGTTACCTTTTCAAAAACTATGCCACAATATGATCAATTCTAAGCCTATTTCTAAACTAGAAAAAAGTTTTAAAAACATTATTCTAGGTACACTTCTTCAACAAAAACTTGCAAAACCAGTCTTGTAATTTCTTTTCCTGCTCAATTTATGTATCTTTTATCTGCTTCTTGGTTCAAAACCTGGATATTGAGGAAGCAGGCTACTAATAGCAATAAAACAGAGACTCTCCTTTGTGATTTAAACAACCCAGCTTTATATTTTTGCAATACGTGGTGGAAAATGTACTTTTTGAAACTATCACTGAAGTCGCATTTTATTTTGTTTATTACATTGTACCTGAAAGTAGCAGTGTTTTTCTCCCAAATATTAGATTGTGAACATTAGGAAATTGATTGATTGATTAGGAAACTTCTATACCATTTTAATCACAATAAATTCTAACTAACATAAAGGAATGAGCCCTGATGTTTTATCTCAAAGGACATTAATGTGTTAAAGAAAAGAAGAATAAAAAACGTGGCTTCTATGTGACCTCTCAACTTTGTGAGAGGCAGAAAAACAAGGAAACAAACCAAAACACAGTGACCTTGTTTTACTGCAATAGCCCACAATCTCTTCATCTAAGCCAGTGGTTCTCAACCTTTCTAATGCCGCGACCCCCCCGTGACACCCCCCCGCCGCCGCGACCCTGCCCTGTCCCCTCCCCACGCAGGATGAGGTGACAAAGGGGGCGTGGCACCAGGGGTGAAATGCTCCTGGTTCGGGCTTGCCTGCGGGTCGCCGGACAGCTGGTAGTGACGGAAGCGGGAGACTTCGCCCACCCGCCCGGACGCCGCCATTTGGGTTCTTTTACCCTTTGCGCATGCGCAGAACGCTTTGCACATGCGCAGAGGGTAAAAGAACCCAAATGGCGGCGTCCGGGCGGGTGGGCGAAGTCTCCTGCTTCCGTCGCTACCAGCTGTCCGGCGACCTGCAGGCACGGCCGAACCGGGAGCATTTCACCCCTGCAGCGACGGTGGCACCAAGATGGCGGGCTAGCCCGCGGGGCGACCCCTGTGAAATGGTCGTTCGACCCCCAAAGGGGTCGCGACCCACAGGTTGAGAACCGCTGATCTAAGCATTGTTTTCAACAGGACTGTTTCCTGCAATAACACTTTAAGCATTGCAGCTTTGCATAATTACCTGGAGATTCCAGGAAACCCTTGGTGCTGTTGCTTGTGAACTCCTGTTGGGTCCAGAAGAAACATATTACATGGAATATTGTCCTAAGAACAATTCTACTGCACCCCAGCTTTTAGGATGTGGCCTGAAGTATAGAATAGAATAATAGAGTTGGAAGGGACCTTGGAGGTCTTCTAGTCCAACCCCCTGCTTAGGCAGGAAACCCTACACCACTTCAGACAAATGGTTATCCAACATCTTGTGTAGACTGATTGCTTCTGTTTATTGTAATTTTAATTTCTAACCAGCTGAGGGCATGTGTCTGTTTACCACTTTATGCTGCTAAGAATGTGCTGCATACCTGCAAGTTTGCTTAATATTGGTGGCTTTGTTAGGCAAATCATTGATTTCTGGAGTTTCACCCTTTATTACAAACTACTACCAACTATGCTAGTTGCGGTTGCTACAAAGCACTTTTGACTACATAGAGCTACTTCAGATGAGGCAAAATCAAGCATATTTTCATCATCCAGAAGTTGAGCAACTATGATAAACTTCCAGTAATGGGACATAAACAAGCCTAGCTTGTATAAACAGCTTTTATTCCAAAATAAATGTGATTCAGTTGGAATAAAACCTGCTTAAATTCAGCTTAAAAAGCTTTCTAGCCAACTGATTCATTTGGTTAAAATAGCTTTTTAAACTGAATGTAAGTAGGTTTTATTCCAATTGAATCACGTTTACTTTGGAATAAAACCTGATGTATAGGTGAGTCTTGTTTATGTCTCATTACTGGAAGTCATTCATAGTTGTTCAACTTCTGGATTTACAATAAACTTCCACCAATTTATTCTAGAAAAAAAACTCCCTAGTGTGTGTTTCTTTCAGCATATGCTACTTCCATATGTGTATACATGCAGATGTGTTAATGGAGACAAGGCACAATCACCTAGGCAAGCATGCTACCCACCACCAATGCCCAGGCACGTACAAGCATATGTTGTAGGGTCTCCATATTTAGAATGTTGACTGGGGAATTCTGGGATTTGAAGTCCACAAGTCTCAAAGTCAAGTCTGGAGACCCCTGCTATAGCTAATAGGGTCATGGCCATTGCTTTTATTGCTTTTGAATACAAGCTAGCTTTTGGGTCATATGTATTCAGATACTACCTTTCTTAGATGTGAGACATTTGTTTTCAAAATGGGAAATGTTGATGTTCCATCTTTAATTTATTCATTTTATAATCAATTCTTTTGTTCTATATGGCAAAGAGTGTGTACCTTGTTTATGCTGGGACATTTTTGTATTGTTCTTTATTTTAGTAGAAGAACAGAACATAAAATTTGGATTTAAATTATAAATGAAGCAGTGCATGACATAAGATTGCTCTGCTAGATCAGGCCAAGACCAATTTAGTCAAGGATTGTGTTTCTCACAGTGGCCAACCAGATATCCTTAAGGTCTTAAAAGCAGGAAAGGGGGAGATAACTTGTCCCTAGGCACTATTTCCATGCCACTAATACTTGGAGGCAAGCTGCTGCCAACCAAGAGGTCATATTGAGTCCCAACACTAATATCTCTTTATAGACTCGTCCCTTTCATTTATCCAACACCCTGTGAAAGGTATCTAAGGTAGTGGTATCTTCCACAACTTGTGGAAATTAATTTGACATGTTACTTGTATGCTGCGTGAAGCAGTATTCCTTTCTTATAAAGGCCCATGGCAAACCATAATACAGCCTGCAGCTTTGTTGTTTTATAAAGTCCCTGTCAGATTGGATCCAGGTCTTTAGAGTAGCAAGGACAACAGACACAGAATTTAGGCCCTCTGCCAAAAGTTCTTTATGAACTGCAGCCAGTAACAGGGGAAAGGATCTGGATTTTTTCCTTCCAGTATTTGCTCAATTGTATAGTAGTACCTTTGTTTACATTTTCTGTTCAATGTTTAACTTAATTCAGTTATCTCACTCCTCAAGTACTCACATTTATTAGTGGGAGGATGTTAGAAAATGCCATACCACTCCACTTATTATGGCTGTTATTGGAACCATTCACTGTTCCCAAGATAGTAACAGAAGATAACTGTGGATGTGGATCTAAATATTGCGGTAGATTAATTGAAATTTGGAGGAAAAATGAAGGAATGCTCCTTGGTAGCTTCTAACAAACATTAATAACTGCAGAAACATCTGTTGTGTTCTCAAAATTATGCACGAAATTATGACACATCTGTGCACAAAGGAGAAAACTTTGTACATCACAATGTCTAACACAAGTAAATCAATTGCATCATTTGCATCATGATACACAAGTCATCATAGCCTCTCTTAACCCACTGCAGAAGCCTGCGGATAGATGGAATGAATAAGAGATCAATGACTTATTTCAAGAAAGGTAAGTGTAGATTCTCTTAAGGCAGGGGTGTCAAACTCGATTTCATTGAGGGGCGCATCAGGGTTGTGTTTGGTCTCAGGTGCCGGGGTGAGCGTGGCCAGAATGGGCATGGTCAGCTCGACGTCACATGTTGGGGGTGTCCATGGTGGCCCGAGCACTCTGCCAGCGAAAACAGGCTCCTGAGCTCCATTTTCAGCTGCGACAGCCTCCCGCAACTCTCTGCCAGTGAAAACAGAGCTTGGGAGGGCCGCCCGTTTTCGCTGGCAGAGGCACCGTGGGGCGGTCCTTCACTGTTTCCAGGGTGACCCCGTAGGCCAGATCTAAGCACCCCACTGGCCAGATCCAGCCCCCAGGCCTTGAGTTTGACACCCCTGCTGCAAATTATATAAACTGGTTCTACCATTTCTTAAACAGAGCCTTTGCATCTTTCCCTATACAGCTATCAACACATCGGATTTTCCTGCAGTGTAAGCTTGCATGTTTTTTCCATGAAAAATCATGCTAATTCAGGGATCCACATAGAAGGGGAAAAAAGAAAAAGAAAAGAGTGTTCTCTTCCTTCCACATATCTCCTCCCTGTTGCCAACACTTGTATTTCTTAATCAGGTCCAAACAATAGCAGCATTTTTATCTGGCAGTCTAGAAACTGAAATGAAATATGGTCAGAAAAAGCCTCTTAGGAATGTAAGTTCTCTGGAGAAATACTGTATGTTTTCATGATAATATCAAGATAAAAGCAAGTTGCTTGGGAACAATATTTACAGCAACAGCTATATTATGAGCTGTACTTGCAAAATGATGGGGGAAGTTCAAACTTTAAATCTGGTTAACAAAATGACATGTTGGAAAATGGTTGGTTGTCTTCCACCTCTCCTCACCCTGCCCCTTCCTGGCTTATTAGAATAACCATTCACAACTTAAAAATTAAACTTGGCTGTTCATCACACTCATCAGTAAATCATAGTATCTTTGGCATGGTAAGAGCAACCAACATATGCATTAAAGGAACATAATTTCTCTTATATATTAGAGGTGTAACAGGTGATATTCTGTGGAATTTCTACTCTTTCTTTTCCCCATTTTATAAAATTACAAAATGCAAAGTCAAAGATTCGTACTAATGATTAGAACTGATACTTACAAAGTGAAGGTTCCTGAAAAGACACAATTTGCTTTTTGACTCATTCTAGACTTATTCTATCATTTTTAATTTTGTTCTCTCCTGAAAAACACTCAGGAAAGATTTTTACGGAATACAGAAATAATCTAAATAAAATAAATTGTGAATATTAGCAAAGCACTGCAAAAGTCATGCGGTCTAGGATATATCTCCTGTCTTCATATGAACAAATTCATTTACAATTTTTTTTCTTCAATAACTTTAAAATATTCTAAGCACAATCGATCAAAACAGTTTAGTCTTTTTAGGGAAATAATATGTTTCAAGAAAAGTGCCCATTTAATGAACATTAGCAAAAACGCCAGAAAAGCCAAACAAACAAATGAAAAAGCCACAAGAATATAAGGAATATAATTCATTATATGTTGACTCATAATTCAGCTTCCTTTAACTCTTTTTTGCACACTTACTTTATTCTATACACTGATTATGTTTTCTAGTATTGGGGTAAGGTGGTTATGGAGTATTGGTTGCTTTTCTGAGGTGTGAACCAGAGGTGGGTTCCTCCCGGTTCGGACCAGTTCGCCTGAACCGGTAGCAACCCGCTGGTGACGTCACCTATTTTTTGGATTTTTTGGGGGGGGGGAATTTGGGCTATTCTTTTTCTGCGCATGCGCAGAAGCTTAGTCCCTGGCACTGCGCATGCGCCGCCATCTTGTTTTTGGCTTTTTTGCAAATTTTTGGCA
>QLTV01002109.1:2586373-2597458 GCA_003457575.1 Thermophis baileyi | reverse complement strand
AATTTGGGGATTTTGGGGGGGGGGGAATTGTATCTTCTGCGCATGCACAGAAGCCAAGTTTCCAGCACTGCGCATGTGTCGCCATCTTGTTTTGGCTTTTTTGGGAGGGGGATTTTTTTGGATTTTTCAGCACTGCGCATGCGCGCGCAAAGCGCGCATGCGCCCACAAGGCACGGCCACGCGGCGCGGGAGGAAGTGAACCAGCAGCGAGGTAAGTTAGAACCCACCCCTGGTGTGAACACACACCTTATTTTTATTGCTGTTTTTTTGTGGTGGTGGGTACCCCATTATTAAGTCTAATCTACTCAGATATGATCTGGAGTCATGCAGTCTCCAAATTTAATAAATAAGCTGCCTTTTAATGAAACATCTGCAGAAAAAGCACCAAGTTTGTAGAACACTAAGAACCCAAATTTAGTTTAAGTCGCATTTATCTCAGTGGGCCTTATTGTATATCTTTATGCTTAGAAATGTTAAGCATAAGCGAATATGAGAATAAAAACCAACTAGAATACATAGAATAAGAAATATAAGTGACATTAGAAACAGTAACAAAAATAAAGGAAACTAAACCAAGGCAATATTATAGTTTTTTTTTTAAAAAAAGGCACTTTCCATGTAGTACATAAAAATATTAATTCATTCTTTTCTAGAAATGATTAGAATTTTTTTAAAAAAACTTTAAAAACTGGTATTAGACATTTTTCACAATCTTCTTTCACATTATTTTATCAAATGACAAGAAACAATCATTTTAAGACAATGATTCCATATAAAGTATTTGATAAACCAGAATTAACTCTTTTTTTCTACATCAGCTGTTTTTTTATTGCAATTACAATATTTGATCACATAATTTGCAGGGAATTTTTAAAATTATTTATCAAAATAATAAATTATCGATACAATACATTGAATATTTTTAGACCAACAGAAGATGCTTCTTCAAAATTCTTTATTTTTCTATTATTTTTCTTAAAATAGTTGCAGTAGATGGCTCCACCTAGTTGACTCTAATTGATTGAAAAACTAAGCAGACTCAGCGGTTAGTATTTAGATGTGCAAGTGCCAGTGCTGTAGTCTAGAGCAGGAGTGTCAAACTCAAGGCCCGCGGGCTGGATACGCCCTGGAAACAGCGAAGGACCAGCCCACATTGCCTCTGCTAGAGAAAACGGAGCTAGGGAGGGCTGCGCGCAGCCTTCATGAGCTCCGTTTTCACTGGCAGAGGGTTGCAGGAGGCTGTTGCAGCTGAAAATGGAGCTTGGAAGCCCGTTTTCGCTGGCAGAGCGCTTGGGCCACCACAGGTGTCCCCGACACGAGTAACGTCAAGTTCCCCACGCCCACCCTGGCCACACCCATTCCAGCCCCCCGAGGTCAAACAACCCTAATGCGGCCCTCAATGAAATCAAGTTTGACACCCCTGATTTACAGAGTCATGTGATATCACTTTTCTGGATGGTATTATTTGCAGAAAACATGCTATATCAGTTCAAACATATAAAGACAAGTATGTTAAAGTTTTTTTTCCTCACTGATCCATTAATTCTGTACATACAGGGAGCCATGCTACCATCACCATCGTCCATTTTCATAAATATTCAAGTTTATGTCAGACTTTTCATCCAACAAAACAACATGGTTACATGATCTCATCCATTCTACATTGTATGCCAGTTGTGTTGAAGCCTTGTTGCACATACTACCCATTGGCCACATCTTCAGAATAACTCTGGTGCAGAACCATTTAGAACAGGGGTCTCCAACCTTGGCAACTTTAAGACTTGTGGACTTCAACTCCCAGAATTCCTCAGCCAGCTGGCTGAGGAATTCTGGGAGTTGAAGTCCACAAGTCTTAAAGTTGCCAAATTTGGAGACCCCTGATTTAGAGTATTCACATCGGTGCTAGATTTATTTGTTTATTGCATTTCTGTCTTTCCAAGGAATTCATGGTAGTGGTTTAGCTTTCATACTGTACAAAGCTATAAGGATGGTTTTGTTTTAAATTAACCAATGGAATAGCTTGTCTTCAGAAGTTGTGGGTGTTCCATCAATGAAGGCTTTCAAAAAGAGACTGGACAACCATTTGTCTGAAATGATATAGGGTCTCCTGCTCGAGCAGGGGATTGGAATAAAAAACTTCTGAAGTCCCTTCCAACTCTTTATTATTCTATGTTCTATGTTTTAGGATATTGTATGAATCCAGCATTGTAATTTTTTTTAATTAGTTTATTTTGTACATTTGTACAGCTACCCATCTTAAAGTAAATGCTGGGTGGCTACAATCCCAAAATAAAACAATGTATACCACAATAGAAACAAAAGAAACAATAAAACCCAAACCAGAAAAATCTGGTGCCACACATGAGACTTCCCAGATGCAACTTAGTAGTTTCAAAGGTGCTTTTTTTTTTTTCTTCAAAAGGCAACTGGACTGTTTTTTCCTTGAGGAAGAAAAAGAAGAAGAAGAAGTTTCGCTCCTCATCCATGACCTGGATGACTGAAAATCTCCTCCTTCTTCTTCTTGTGCCATATCCGTCATCGGACGTTGGCGATCATGTTGGCGATCCTATTTTTATCAACAGCCGCACGAAAGAGTGCTGTTGAGTTTTGTCCAAACCAGTCCCTTAGATTTTGAAGCCATGATCTTCTTCTTCTGCCTGGACCTCGTTTGCCTTCAATCTTTCCTTGGAGGATTAAGTGAAGTATGCCGTATTTTTCTGGGTGTCACACAGGGGTGAGCTTCAAAAATTTTAGCAAGGGGTTCTCTGCCCGGTTGCTGGGTGGGCGTGGCCATGGTGGGCGTGGCCTAGTCGGCCTCCTGCACCACAGTGGGGGGCGTGCGTGTTTGCCCTCCCCGGGCTCCGGAGGCTTTCCTTGAACCTCTGGGAGGGCGAAAATGGCCTCCCCAGGCTCCGGAGGCCCTCTGGAGGCCGGAAACAGGCATTCCCGAACTTCTAGTAGGCCAGAAGTTCTGGTAGGCCCATTTTTTGCCCTCCCCGAGCCTCCGTGCGCGCCCTGCACTTACCTGCATTCAAAAAGGGCCGCGTGGGGACTCCTGGGAGGGGTGGGGTGGGCGGGGCCAGCCAGGAGTGGGATTTGGGGGTTCTCCAAACTGCACAGAATCTTAGCTAGAGGTTCTCCTGAACCCTTGTGAACCCCCAGCAGCCTACCCCTGGTGTCACATCACATGTCCAAAATATTCTAACTTTCTGTGAGAATCTCCACAGCCATACAACTTAGTACTTTCTCATTCTGCTCTGACTCACTTTTTCTCCATGCCTGAGGGAAGAACCAGGTCTTAAGTGTTCCCATGAAGGATAAAGGGCAGGGACCTGTTGGATTAGGGGAGGGAGGAAGATTAACTATGCTTAGAATAATATGGAACTTTGGCATTGATTCTTCACCCCATTTCTCCTCACAGCAATGAGCAATCCTTTTCTGTAGGTAAGGAAAAGAGTTAGCGACTGGGAAAATGTGAATGTATGTGTAACAAAGAGACAGGGGTGATGATAACTAGACATAGAGACCTAAGAGAAAAGTAAAGAAATTAATGCTATTTGTCCTGAAACTGATGTAGCAGAGCTGAATAGAGTTGCTGCTCAACACACAAAGACTTCTTCTCACATCAGATCTCCATTTAGGTGTTGCTGCTTCAAAGGAAGACAAAGGGAGAATGTACAGTCTGTACATAAATGCCACAGCTTCTTTGCTTGTTTATTTAACTCTCATAAATAGGTGGAGAAATAAACATTTATTCGCAACATTCAGAATCCATCCTATGCTGTATTTGTTCTCCATGGAATCCAACTTTTTCTCTCTAGAACATAAAACAAAACAGCTCTTTCCCACTGGGGCACACATGGATTGAACAAAAGACTCTTGGAGATAACGAAGGGGAGAAGGTGGGACTTAAAGAATGTGTTATTATCAGTGGAATGTTGTGATCATGCAGAATTTTAAAGGCCAGAGAACCTAGAAGTTTTGATTGCTGGGGGGGAGTGAGGGAAGGTTTATTTCTATGGTAGTGAATGGAGCTTATCAAGCAAAACTGAGTACATTTCTTTTCCTTTCAAACTCAACACACATTTTTTGTTATCATGTGCGATGATGAATATGCCCGGTATGGCTTTGGCTAGTTTCTCGGCTAGCTTATCTGCATTCTGGAAGGCTGCAGTTTTTATTTTTTTCCTAAATCCTTGGAAATATACTAATTGTAGGAAACAAGTGGGTTTGATAATATACATTCCCACTCCATCAAGTGCTAGCCTGCCTAGAGATGTAAAATTTCCGGAAATTTTGAAGCTCAGAAAAAAACCCGGTTTTTTTCCGGTTTTTTTGGGGGAAAAACGGAAATTTTCGGAAAAAATTGAAAAAAATGCTACATTAGTCTTTTTAAGATTGAAAGTCATTCTGTTACTTTAGGAACATAAAATATGACTATGGACAATTTGACTTGGCATAAAATTATCACAACTGGCATATTAAAAATATAGTGTAGCCAAACAATTATTACAAACAGAATTTACTTTTTTATAATATTTATTTGTAACAAAGGGAGCAACAATCTCCTGAACTGCTTACTAGTTTATGTAGAACAGCCAAAAAGCCTCCACAAAACAATTTTCAAAACCAAAAGTAACAATTTTTCATATTTCCTCTCCACAGTATTAAATAAAAACAAAAATAAAAACCCCATTCTCATAAAAAGAATTGAAGATGGGGGAAGTGTTAAGAAGAGAGTGGGACTACTGATATTGTCAGTATCCGTCTCTGCTTCTGCAGCTACTCTTTTTTGTCCGTCATCACAATTAGGAACTTCTAAAAACAATGTTTGCCTTGATGGAAACAAGCTTCTCTACCCTTTCACATGTCAGTTTATTTCTTGACTTAGTGTGAGTGTTTCCAAAAATAGACCAGCTTCTTTCACATGCTGCAGAAGATGGAGGTATCTGGAGAAGGCGAGAAGCAATAGGAGTCAGAGGCTGTGTTGTGCAAAGACCTTGCCACCATGTTGCAGGAGGAATATGTTTGGCAGAATCCCAGATTGCATTCCTGGACCAAATCCTTGAAGATTTTCTATATTCTGCAACATTTGAAAGTACCTTCCCTTGTCCTCACTCAGTGCACAGAAATTAGAATAATCTGATATCATACATTTTTTTTAGAAATGATTTGGAAAATATTTGAACACCCTGTCGTAAAATATTTTATTCATCATGTTAAAATAAAATATTCCACAATGTTTTTTTTTCTTTTTTCAATTTTTCCAATTTTTGGAAAAAAACAAAAAAGCCTTCAGGAAAAAACGGAAAAAAACTGTTTTTTTTCCTAATTTTTCCGTTTTTTTCCCGGGCCTTCACATCTCTAAGCCTGCCTATTTAATATTGGCATCCTTTGGGCCCTAGATCCAACCCCTTTTTAAGTCAAGAGCTGTAAGATGGGTGCACACTGAAAGCACTTGGTGAGAAAGACAATGATCTTATTTTCCATCCCTTAGTTCCCATTAAAGTTGTTCTTGGGCTGAGTACTTGGACTAAGTCCAGAGTTAAAGGAGAGATTATTAGAAATACATATTTCCTTGTTCTTCTGCGACATAGATATTAGCTCTACTTAACAAGTACTATTTTGAGTTGTATAATTGGAAGCCTGAAGCATTCTAACACCCATCTTCAGAACAGTATCACAGTCGTATAAAAGTGTGCAAATGCTAAGTATTGACACCATAATACAACTGATGTGAAGAACACAACAAAGTGTCACCAGCCTTGTGCTTAATAAAAGGAGAAGAGGTTTAGGTTTCTAGTCTCTCTGAAATTCTTCAGAATAGGGGGGGAAATGGCATAATTCTTCAGTCTAGTTTTTTTAAAGAAAGCAGGGGGAATGATAAATATTTTATGGGAAGGAAAGGCAAGATAAATCTCAAAAATGAACTTGCTAAAGCACTGTACATAAAGAAAAAATCTCTTGTTTTTAAAAAGAAAGCAAAAGAAATAGTATATAACAATACATGGAACATTTTAATGTAATGTTTTCTATTAGGTCTGTGCTCATAATGTATTTGACAAATAGTAGGGAATTCGCAGTTTTCACTATTTGCAACCCTTTCTTCTTTGTGGAACATTTTATCAAAGGCCTAAAATTATAATAATTGTTGGAAAACCATATGATAAAATGACTTATATGAAGCTAACCAAATGTGGGGTTCATCTGACCCAAACTGGGAGAATCCCCTGGATTTAAGAATCCAGCTTATGACATTTTGATTTTAACAAATATTGGCATTGTTATAACCCAAAGTCCATTTCCTGTGGATTCAGAATGCCGAGAATACTTTACAGCAACTTTTCTAATCTTCTTTAGAAATTAAAAAAAAACATTTTAAAAGAAGATAAAAACTAATCCAAAGTAATATAAAGCTGGTGTGTGACAGCAGAGAAACTATCTAGAATGTATACAGCAGCGGTTCTCAACCTGTGGGTCACGACCCCTTTGGGGGTCGAACGACCATTTCACAGGGGTGGCCACGCGCGTTAGCCCGCCATCTTGGTGCCACCATCACTGCAGGGGTGAAATGCTCCCGGTTCGGCCGTGCCTGCGGGTCGCCGGATAGCCGGTAGCAAGAGAAGCGGGAGACTTCGCCCACCCGCCCGGATGCCGCCATTTGGGCTCTTTTACCCTCTGCGCATGCGCAGAATGCTTTGCGCATGCGCAGAGGGTAAAAGAACCCAAATTCCGTGGCTACCAGCTGTCCGGCGACCCGCAGGCACGGCCGAACTGGGAGCATTTCACCCCTGGTGCCACGCCCCCTTTGTCACCTCATCGGGGGCAGGGAGGAGGTAGGGTGGTGGCAGGGGGGGTCACGGGGGGTCGCGGCATTAGAAAGGTTGAGAACCACTGGTATACAGGGACTTCAAATATATGTTGAAAATGTGAACATATGAAGGGACATTTTATCATGCTTGGTGGGCATGTAAAAAGCTAAAAACATGGATTCAAATACATACTTTGATACTGCAGATTTTAAAGATTAATTATTCTATTTGAGGCCAAAAACCTGGGTCATATGTAAATAAGATGGGAAAATGTAGAAATAGTGTTTTGGGAGGAAGACTCATGGAAGACTCATAGTGGGTGTCCTTTCCATAAGGTAAGGATTTGTAAATTATACAGTGAGACGATACAAGAATTATACAGCAAGAGACAAAGATACGAAAATAAGACATAAAATGAGATGCAAAGAAAACACATCAAACTGTTTAAAGAGAAATTAATTAATTGAAAGAAAATATAAAGAGTTAAAATATACCAAAAATTCTTTCATTATTAATGATTGTGTTATTTTAGTCCTCTTAAATTAATACAGCTATAATAAATGGATCTCCGAGTTATTGAGAATTACACATCCCTGTAAAAAAATTTTTTTCTAGATTTAGTTTTGCAGCCCCCTATGAAATACAAAGTGAGACTTGAATTGAGAACTAACCGATGAGCTTCTTGGCTGTCTTCTTGAATTGACCATTTTCAGGGCTTTCTTGATTTTTAATGCAGTTTCCATTGTGTCAGTACCAAGTAACCTTTTCACTATCTCTATAGTACATTGAATTAAGAAGCTTTGAATAGTAATGAGATTCTATCAGTTCAGTAGAATATTTACAAGAAAATGTTGGTTTCCTCTTGGGAGCAGTTGTACTGTCAGCCTCTGTGTGCTTCTAGTTAGATTTGTAATTTTCCATTTATTCATATCTCTGAATAAGGAATGAAATGAACACATCCAGCCTAGCTGTACTGAATTGATGGATGCTTGACAGGAATGAAATGATTGGCTCCCTAGAGTCTGCAGAAATCATTAAAATGTAATGTTACCTTCTTAATGTATGATCTTACAAACAGGCAATTAATCTGTTGTCAGTATACCTAACTTCCTCTTTATTAGCTTACATTTCTATGATTCTTCAAATGATCAGAATTTATACATGTTTGTACTAACAATAGATATCACAGGGATTCAGTTGAATCATGCTGGTGTCAGAATAGAGCAGGGAATATAGCATAAAGCAAACATCTTTAAGCCTTCAGATGTGTCCTTGGATGCATGGCATACTGCTTTTGCACTTTAATAAACATTTATTAAATACCTGCAATTAAAAAGCAAAACAAGGATCTTTTCTCATTAAGCATCCCTAGAAAAAAAATATGGGTGTTTGCATCATATGCGCATTGCCCAGGAAAAAAAAGGGAGGGGAGGTAGATGGAAGATAGATGAATAGTAGGCAGTAACGTCAGCAAATTATCCTCTAGGAATTGGGCATTTTGTGACTGGCCAGACACATCACAGCAGTCATTTTGTGAATAAGCAAATAGCTAAACTGTTAAGAGTTCCTATGTCCCAAAGGGTTGCTTATTCTAGAATAAACCAGCCTACATCAGAAAGGACATCCTGAACAACCAAGAAGCCTAATAGCTTTCACCCAAACCAAAGACTTCTATTTCTTAAGTCCATCCCTTTGTCACATTTTTGGAGACATTTTGTCTCAAGTAGCTTCTCACAGAAAGACAGTATTCCATCAAGGCCCCTTACAGTCATTGGATTCTTCAGTGCTTGCAAGCAAAGAGGCATATCATTTGTGAAATAAAATGTCAGTGAATCTTGAGAATTTGGTGATAATATTCATGCCAACATTCATGTCTCCAGAAAGGTCTCTAGTGGCCTTGATTTTTGGAGACCAAAAATTTAAATCTGCATGCAAAACATTTGGAGATTATAGAATGAAAATCATCTTTGACTTAAATCAGCCCAGCACAAATTCAGGGTCTGAGCACCTCACTATTTGAAAAAAATCTGCTATTTTATAAGATGCTAAGTGATTACATTCTTAGGTTTATTGATACAGTTATGAAGATCTTTTGCTGTCCAATTTCCAAGTCGCTAAAATGATTTTTAATTCTTCTGTTGCTGCATTTGGGGGCAATTTGTGAAAGTACAGAGAAAGCTGCAGCATTTCCTCTCAGTGTGTCTGCAGCATCCATCTACTCTTCATGTCAGTGAGATCTACTGATGCTAATTGCAACCAAGACAAACAAACCTTAGTGGGTTTTGGAACATGCAGTTTATTTTGTTCCTTCCAGGTTGGTTCCAGACCTACAAGTCCCAATGATGTCAGCTCAATCTGAGGGCTGGTTTACCAGGAATAGAACCAAAACTGGAAAACTCCTTCTCTGGCTTGTGGGTGTTCTGTTTCTTTACTGCCTGAGCTTTTGTTTAATTCACCTCCCAGTTTTTGGGTATAAATAAGTCCATTCACTTAACCTAGTTTTACTGAATCTTATCAATAAAACTAACCTTAATTCTTCTAGCTCAGAGGTGTCAAACTCGCGGCATCATGTTGTTGTCACGTGACGTATCACGACTTTTCCCCTTCACTAAACGGGAGAGGGCGTGGCCAGCACGTGATGCATCCGGCCCGCGGGCTGCAAGTTTGACACCCCTGTTCTAGCTACTTTCTAGTACAAAACTACTGAGAGTTGAATTCTGAATTACTTTGAAACTTTCTGGAAATTATTTCTAACGGTCTTCCTATGTAACTAAGCAGTCCAGTTATAAGTAGTTTGCTTCAGAGAAAATCCATGGAATTATGGATCTAACCACTGAGCCGAGGTGGCGCAGTGGTTAGAGTGCAGCACTGCAGGCTACTTCAGCTGACTGCTAGCTGCAGTTCGGCGGTTCAAATCTCACCGGCTCAAGGTTGACTCAGCCTTCCATCCTTCCGAGGTCAATAAAAATGAGGACCCAGATTGTTGGGGGCAATATGCTGACTCTGTGAACCGCTTAGAGAGGGCTGTAAAGCACTATGAAGCGGTATATAAGTCTAAGTGCTATTGCTATTGCTATTATATCAGAAGTAAAACCTTTTCTACCTTGTGTGGTTGTAATTAAGTTGTGGAAGCTGTATTTTTCTTTACTGAATAGTGTCAATCATGTCCAAGTTACACATTTCTTTTGTGTGACTAAAAACAGTATGTCGCACAAAAGAAATTTGTAACTTGGACAAGAGTAACACTACTTAGTAAAGTTGGTTCCCTGATGCCTGAGAAGGGAGTTATAATTTCACCCCTGCTGATTTTAATAAGAACAGAACAAATAGATTTATTTGTTTATTTGTTTGTTTGTTTGTTTAATTAATTAATTAATTTTTATTCCAGCATTATTACTTTATAAATAACTCAAGGTGGCAAACATACATAATCCTCCTTCCTCATCCCCTCTTTGAGCAAACTTTGGATAGGTTATTCCTTATTGAAAGAAACAAAACCATGTCCAGCAACACTTAGAATTCAGACTGCAAGTATTTTTAATGTCTTGTTATTTATGGTAACCTGGTTGGGGAAGTTGGACCATTGCAAGAAAAGTGTATACTATTTAAAACTGTTGGGAAAACAGAACTCTAGGTTGAATTGGGTTTTGGGATTTTTTTTTTTTTGGCTGTGCATGGTATTCGCAGGAGTCTTCCCCAGCACCAAAATTCAAAGGTGGCAACACTCTTCCTGTTCTGCTTCTTTAAAGTCCAATTTTCATTTGTAAATATAGACTCCTATAAATATTCACTCTTAACATATAGTCATGTTTTATTTCCAGTTGTTGCAGTGTGGTATCTATGGAGAAAGTGAAAATATTCACCTTCATTCAAGAATATGATTTTACTCTGATCAGCAAAGATAAATGCAAAAACACCCACACACCAGTGGTGGGATTCAAATTTTTTTTACTACCGGTTCTGTGGGCGTGGCATGGTGGGCGTGGCGTGGCTTGATGAGCGTGGCTTGGTGGGCATGGCAGGGGAAGGATACTATAAAATCCCCATTCCCTCCCCACTCCTGGGGGAAGGATATTGCAAAATCTCCATTCCTTCCCCACTCCAGGGGAAGGATACTGCAAAATCCCCATGCCCTCCCCACTCCTGGGGGAAGGATATTGCAAAATCTCCATTCCTTCCCCACTCCAGGGGAAGGATACTGCAAAATCCCCATTCCTTCCCCACTCCAGGGGAAGGATACTGCAAAAGCCCCATTCCCTCCCTACTCCAGGGG
>QLTV01002109.1:2574400-2585780 GCA_003457575.1 Thermophis baileyi | reverse complement strand
CCTCTCTCTCTCTCTCTCTCTCTCTCTCTCTCTCTCGCTCTCTCTCTCTCTCTCGCTCACACACACACACACACACACACACACACACACACACACACACACACACACTTCTTACTTGGATCTTGGGATCCCAGGACATCTTCTACACATTCTGTAAATATTGATGCTCTGCGGAACATATCTACATTAATATTGCTAAATCCTTCACCTTTACTCAGGCTGATTGAAACTGCTTATTAAATTATTCAGTTGATGCATGTGTGTAAAGACACAATTTCCACTTCACTTGTATACTGGGCTTTAGTTCAAATCAGTGTGATCTAGTATACATTGGCATGATACCTTATTTTTTCCTCTATGAGGAGAACAAAATTGTTGTTCGTGGAACAAGATGTCAGATCGCCCTGCTGCTCCCTTGCTGCACAATATGATTCTTTGACTTGCAGAATGTTTAGCAGTGGTACAAAATACAGCACAGGGGACTGAAAATGGAGAGGGAGGTTAACCTAAATTTTGCCCTCCCTAATATAAATGGGAAAATGAGTTAGATTCTGGGTTATTGAATGAAGAAATTATAGAATGCTTGTGATTTGACATGCATTTGCTTTTTGCGCATTTCTTAAATCTCTACACGTTTGAGGATCCTGCATTTCTTGTATGTTTTAGGAGAGCCAGAATTTAAATATGTTGGCAACATGCACGGAAATGAAGCTGTTGGAAGAGAACTTCTTATCTTCTTGGCTCAATACTTGTGCAATGAATATCAGAAGGGAAATGAGACTGTCATTAATTTGATCCACAGTACACGTATCCACATCATGCCATCTCTGAATCCAGATGGCTTTGAGAAGGCAGCATCACAGGTATGTGAGTCATAACTTCAAAAGCAAATATCTGCGCTTGTATGACCTACTTTAAAAAGATTGACATGCGATTGCATCTTAAGAATATAAAGAAACCTTTGGGGCAGGGTGTCAGGGTTCCAAGTAACACCCCCAACGAAAGAAGACTCCGAGGCTAGGCATTCCTCAAAGCTCTACTTTATTAGAGATGTCATATTGGCACATCTGGGAAAACCCGAATCTGAAAGCTTCCGGGTTTTCCCCACCCAAAAGAAAATCCAAGCCCCTGCCCCAGCACCCACGCGTCCATCACATGGTCCAATACACCGTCCAATACACATGGTCCAATACACCGTCCCAACTGGAGATGCCTCCTAGTCACCCACCCCTCCAGGTGCAGGGCAGAGTGGCCTTGACTCTCGGAGAAAGGAATGTTATTTTGACTATATATCTCCCCAGCTCCATACAATCCCCCCTCCCAGTTTCCCACAGCACTAAATGTGGCAAGCCTGAAGATCCAATGCCCAAAATGGTTTCCAGGCCTGACACAGGGCTTCGGGATGGTGTTCTGATCTGAATTTCTTCAACATGAATGCAAAAGAAAAAGAATAACTTTCACTCAGAAATCTACCCTCTTCATCCCACCTGGGTAACAGTACCATCTGCACTTGGCATGTTCTTTGGTGGAAAATCGCTTACACAGCAATAGCTTTTGGCGGCCCACAGGCCGGATGTGTCACGTGCAGGCCAGGCCCACCCCAGCTCTGCGAAGGGGAAAAACGTTGCGAAACGTCACGTGACGGCAACGTGACATGGTGAGTTTGACACCCGTGATATAGGCCTTCAACTTATGACCACAATAAGGATTGGAACTTTCATCAAATGTTCCAAACATTGATCATGTGACCCAGAGTTGGTGCAATGATCAAAAGTGGAAGGACTGGTTTTAATTCAGTTTTTATAACACTGAACAGTCATTAAACAAATGGTTGTAAGTCAAGGACTACTTCTAGATTTGTTGCCTGGTTTTTATATATAAATAGAATAGAATAGAATAGAATAGAATAGAATAGAATAGAATAGAATAGAATAGAATAGAATAGAATAGAATAGAATTTTTATTGGCCAAGTATGATTGGACACACAAGGAATTTGTCTTGGTGCATATGCTCTCAGTGTACATAAAAGAAAAGATACGTTCGTCAAGAATCATACGGTACAACAATGATAGTCATAGGGTACAAATAAGCAATCAAATCATAGTAGACTCGCCATCTTCAGGCTGGAGCTTTCGGCTTCGTGCTTGTGCGAGCAAAGCGTGATCGGAGCTGCCGTCTTTCTATAAATATTGGTGGGGGTGTGTGGAGCGCTGGCTTTGTTGTTGCCCTCCCATATTTGGGTATACCAGGTGATTTAACAGAGAAATGTATATTATATATATCCTTGTCCCTGGAACAAGCAGATAGGGAGAAGAATCCTGTGGCTCAGAGGTTTAATCACTTGCCTTGTTAGGCAAGTGGCCCAGGTTCTAATCCCATAAGGGTGTGGCTAGCTGATGAGAGCTAAATAGCTTGAAATAGATCTATACTAGCCTCCCTTTATTTATGTAAAAATATAACATATAGAAACGGACTGTCGTTTGTAATTAACTGTCTGGATGGCCCCTGGAGGGGCCGAAAGGCAAAAAGGAAGCAGTGTGCTACCTCCCATATTTGGGTGTACCAGGTGATTTAACAGAGAAAAATAATATATATGTATGTATGTATGTATGTATGTATATGTATATATATATGTATATATATATATATATATGTATATATACTGTATATATGTAGTAATCACATGATTGTAATTGATTTGTAATCCATTTTAAGCTTTTGATCTTCCCCCCTCCCTGTGTGATCCTTGGCATTCTTATATGTAATGTAGCCAATGGAATGCTTGTATACTAGCCAGCACTCTTTCTGTTCCAAATACATTATGCTAGAAATCCACATTAATCTAAAATCACTTCAGATGAATGAATCTCAGTATTAATTTTATATACTAAAACAAAATTTACCATGTTGATTAGAAATGTTCAGAACCAGAGCTCCCCCAGGTGGCTTTGAATAAATGTACACATTTAAATAGCTGTTGCCCCCAAATAATTATTTTTGTATTTGCTCTGACGTTTTTATTTTGGAACTCAATGTTGTTTGATTTGATCAACTAACACTTGATTGTTTTATGTGCTTTGTGCTGAATCATTATCTCTAAATTTCAGGCACTTTAATTTTATAGGGTCAGTCAATCCATTGTAGCGATTAAGGCACCAGGCTAGAAACTGGGAAACTGTGAGTTCTGTTTCTACCGTAGGCATAAAGCAAGCTGAGTGACCTTGGGCTTGTCTGTCTGTCTGTCTGCCTGACTCTCTGTCTCTGTCTCGGTCTCTGTCTCTGTCTCTGTCTCTCTGTCTCTCTCTCTCTCCCTCCCTCCCTCCCTCTCCCTCTCCCTCTCCCTCCCTCTCCCCCCTCTCCCCCTCTCAGCCCTAGAAAGAAGGCAACACAAATAACTTCTGAAATCTCACTAAGAAAATTGCAGGGACTAGCTAGGCAGTTGCCAGAAGTCAACAGAGGCTTGACGGCACCCAAATAAATACAACAATAATTGTATATGAATGCTATAAATTTAAAACGTGTGCTGTGTTTTCTTCATGTATTTTTTCAGGTTAGTTTCAGTGTACACACAGTAGGTCTGTTAGTGTTCATAAATTATGCTATTCAGAAGCACAAACATTTCAATATGAAGGTAGGCGTATTGAACTTATTTATTTTATTATTTATTTGAAATTTATTTGCCACCCATCTCGTATCCAATGACACTGGGTGGCTTACAATGTAAAAATATTAAAAACATTAAACTTACCTACCATGTTTAAACATAGTTAATACAGTATGTAGGATGGTATTTACATTTGATCATATATACAGTAGAGCCACTGAAATTAGTGAGATGTCAGTTAGTCGTTATTAACTGAAATTCCATTTATTTCAGTGTGTCTTCTCCAAGCATGGCAGAACTGAGTATTGAATATGTTTGTATTATTCAGCCTTCAAAGTTGGTATATCAGTAAGAACCAGGTTTGAAAATAACTGGGATATGTTTCTAGTATGCCATGCATTTGAACTTCTCCTAAGCACACTTGATTGAACTAAGCGGGCCTTTCTCTAAATTCATCATAACAGTTCATAATAAAATGCTCATGTTGTTTCATAATATTTTCTTCTTCTTTTTAGCCAGGGGAACTCAAAGATTGGTTTGTTGGTCGAAGTAATGCACAGGGAATAGACCTAAATCGAAATTTCCCTGATCTGGATAGAATTGTCTATGTCAACGAGAGAGAAGGAGGTCCAAATAATCATTTGTTGAAAAATCTGAAGAAAGCTGTGGACCAAAATCTAAAGGTATAAAACATTTCATTCAAAATATTTGAGGGATTTCTGCCCTCACCTCCTGGAACAGCATCCTCCAGAGATACATATGGCACCAACTCCCCTGAGGTTCCAGAAGTCCTTAAGGCCTGGCTCTATTCCCACAGCTGGGGTTAATAGTGTTTGTGGGGGTTCTGTCATGCTTTTATTAATTGGTTGTTTTTAGTTTTATGGCTTTGATTGTTTTCATTGTATATTGTTCATTGTTTTCATTGTGGCCTAGAGGCTCTTGCCTCACAATCAGGAGGCTGTGAGTTCGATCCTAGGTAGCGGCAGATATTTCTCTCTCTGGGCACAATGAATAATTATCTGCTGTGAACTCTGCATTGGCGAGAGGAAGGGTATCTGGCCAGTAAACACTCCGCTCCATTCAGTTGCCCCGACTCCACCCCAATGTAAGGGATTACGGGGTCATTAAAAGACCAAAAAAAATTTGCTTTCATTGTACAATTAGATGTTGTAAGGTGCTCAATCTGGATTTCAGACTGACTGACCAACAACAACAATAATAACAATAATATGCTGAACACACTTTAACTTTTTGCAAAGTTCTTCATGCAAATAAAAGATGAACTTCTTTTCTATTTTTGAGAACTGTGATGATTTGATGAAATGTGAGAAAGGAAGTTCAGTTGCAATTTAGCCCACCATTGGAAAACTTGTACTGTGCATAGTAGTCAGATGGAAGTGTCCCTTTAGGCAGTAAAATAATAAATATTAGGAGATCTGTCCAAGGCTTTACAAAAAAAAAACCTTAACAGAGACTCATTTTAAAATAAAATTCTCCTGTACTGCGGTTTCCCTGGTGGCCACTCTGTCTGGCGTGCCTAGTTTGGAAAAACCTGAAGTCCCCTCATTGATATTTTGGGAAGCTGTGGGAATGCTAGATTTTGCCACATTCCTTTGGGGAAAATTTTTAGACTGTAATCCTAATCTTTAGAAGATTTTGAGCACTTTATAGAGTAGCAATACAATAAGTACTACCTACTAAAACCCACAATCCCATTTTTATTTCTTTACCAATTTTGTTTGTTTTCCATGCAAGTGTTTGAAAAGTACATAGCCTAAATATATTATCTCAGAATTCATATTTCCACTTTCATATTTTTTTTTTGTCAGTCGTTTTTGTAAAGTTCTATATGACCTCTCTAGCAGGCAAGTAATGTTTTTGAAAAACCAGTTCATAGGTATCTGAAAATGTTAATAACTCAATTGTGGAGTTACTAATCCATCAGGGTAATATTTCACAGTTCATTTTTTTCCAGAAGTAGTGTTTCTTCGCTGAGTTCACTCTTTCTCCTTTTTTGATTTTTTTTAAACTTGAAAATTTTATCTGCCTTTATTCTAAAACATTCATATTTTTGACTAGTGTTAAAATCTAGTGTTTTGCAAACAGGCTTATATTCCTCTTTCAGTTGCTTATGTGTCCCCCAAACCAGCTCCAGAGCATTGGTTCATTTCTGGAGTCAGATTTTAAGGATGGAAATGCTATGAGTGGGTAAAAATAAACCTCTTATTATGGTAACAAAAGTACTGCTGTTGTTATAAATACCTAATTGGATTCCACCAAGTGTGGTCTTAAGGTGCTCTTGGCAAATGGCCAAACCTGTTTTTGATACCATCAAAGGCAAGATGAAAACCAAAGCTTGAACAAAACTAGATAAAAATTTGCAGGAAGAAGCAACACAAGAATTTGCGACTTGAGTTCTTTTTTGGAGTAACTATATTTAGAAAGCAGGAAACCTTTTTTATTAGTGGTTTAGATACCACTTGGCACTTAGGTGAAGGAGAGACTGGCAAGTAAGCAAGGCAAGTTTTTCCCTACAGCGGCACTTCCCAACCTTTGCAGCTTGGCGGCCCAGTTGTGGGGGGACACGGGAACTGGGCCGTGCGATCAGCAAGCCAGCATGCATGGGCACAATTTGACTTGCATGAGTAGCGGGCCAGTGTGCATGTCCAGGCAGTCTCCAAGAATCAGATACTATTGAACAGAAGAAGAAGAAAAATTGTTATGAGAGTACCTTACGATAGTCATTATAATCAAACAATAAAAGCTAGACAGGAAGAGCTACAGAAGAAAGCAATATGAAATATTAAGCAACATAAAACCACTTAAGTCTTCCCATAATTATAACCCTTGTGTCATCTGATGAAATGCGTGCCATAGAAATCACATTTACAGAGAGGACGTGTTCCACAGAAGTCTCTGCCTCAGCTTACAATGATCACATGTAGAGCAAGACGTCACCTGTGAAGTCAACCAGAAAAAGATGGAATATGACTCGTTTGCCCTTTGTCTTTCACTGCTTCTGTTTTTTTAGTACAAAATGGGATCTATGAAACAGCCAACTGAACTGATCAGTGTTGCCATTTCACATCTTGGTGCTATTCAAATGTGTTCGGACTCCAGCTGCCACCAGCAAGAGCAGAGAGTGAGGCATTTTGTAAGAGAGGAAATGGCTGAAAAGAGATGAGTGTCTTATCATTCCTCTAGTCTGCTCCCTTCTTCTTCCCTTTATTATCTTTGTACCAGATAGAGTCAAAATGGGAATGGTAAGAAGTGTCAGAATAGGAGACAAGTGAGAAAGGTTAGAGTTGAGTGATCTTCCAGAGATGTCTAATAGTGTTGCATGTTGTGAACCATTTCACTGCAGTTTTTCATGTGACAGTAGAGAAGATTGACCATTATGCCATGTGAGGAGATGGATCACAACAACATCTGAATGAAGAATCTTCTTAGTGACAACACCCTCCAGCCTTAGGATTCCTATCCGAAATTGTATAAGTCTTTCTTTTCTGCTAGTACTTAAAGATCTACTGGAAATCTGGGTCTCTGGTAACTATCAGATTGTGGGTGTGAGAGAGAGCACAATATGATTATATCATATGCATATTGCAATAAATAATACCTATATTTGCATTCACTAATAATTAATCTGTGTATTGCATTCAGATACTCTGTTGAAACATTATACAATAAAGGTACACATTGACTATATACCCGTGATGACGAACCTATGGCACGCGTGCCACAGGTGGCACGCGGAGCCATATCTGAGGGCACGCGAGGCGTTTCCCTATGTCAGCTCCAGTGCACATGTGCGCGCTGGCCAGCTGATTTTTGGCCTTCCAGAGGGCGTGGGGGAGGTCGTTTTCGCCTTCCCCAGGCTTCAGGAAAGCCTCCGGAGCCTGTGGATGGCGAAAAATGGACCCAACGGCCCAACCGGAAGTTCATTTCCGAACTTCCGGTTGGGCCATTGGGTCCGTTTTTCGCCATCCAGAGGCTCCAGAGGCTTTCCTGAAGCCTGGGGAAGGCGTAAACGACCTCCCCCCCATCCTCCGGAAGGCCGAAAATCAGCTGGAATCCATTTTTCGCCATCCACAGGCTCCGGAGGCTTCAGTGAGCCCTGTGCGCATGCGCGAGGGGAGCAGCACGGGGGGGTTGTGTGCACATGCGCAGGGGGGAGGGCATTGCATTATGGGTGTGGGCACGCGTGCGCACCCTTTTGGCACCCGAGCAAAAAAAAGGTTCGCCATCACTGCTATATACTATATGAAACAAGTCTATTTTATTCCATTTTGCATCCCAGGGCAAACTTCTGGAAACTGATGAACCTGTTCTACAAAAAATATGCAGTACTTATTGCAGTACTCTAATGAACTATAATTTTTATAAATTTCTGCCATAGCTTGCTCCAGAAACAAAAGGTGTGATTCACTGGATAATGGATATTCCCTTTGTACTGTCCGCCAATCTTCACGGTGGGGACCTTGTGGCAAATTACCCATATGACGAGACTCGGACTGGTATGTATTGTAAATCCAAGGCTCAATAGCCTTGGTCAGCTTGATGGCTGTGCTGAATTCTGAATAGCATGCTGAGACCCACAGTCCCAACCTGGACAGATTAAATTTTACTGTCCATTATTTTAATTAATTTATCTTTTGTATTTATTTATAAGTTTTAATTTCCTCTCTTTTTGCCTGTTACTGCAGACTTCCCAGAATAAACTATTTTTTTTTCTTTTTAATCTGTAGAGAGGCAGGCTTTTTTTCCCCTTTATGGTATGTTGTAGTTTTCTAAACTGACAAAACAATTTTTTTCCTTTTTAAAGCTGGAAGAGTCCATGGAAGAGGAGAGGAAAAGAACTCTGGAGTAGATTTTAGGGGCATAATAATGAGGATGAGATTATACCTTTCTTCTTACTTAGTTTAGTACTATTTTCACAAATTATATGTTAATCTAGTTTTGTTTTAGTTTTTTTCATGTTGCTGAAACAGCTTATTAAGAAGACTATGTATCTCAATGTGTCTGTTCTAATTAAACACCAGTGGTCTTCTTATGAAGCGCTTGTCATGGATAATCCTGAATTTTAAACGATCTAGATTCAGATAATTAAAGTTGGCCTACATTCTCTGTTTTTCTTTCCATCTTTTATTATGTATTTTACTACTGTTCCCCCAGGAAGTGCACATGAATACAGCTCCTGCCCAGATGATGCTGTTTTCCAAAGCTTAGCCCGAAGCTATTCATCTTTTAATCCAGCCATGTCAAACCCAAATCGGCCACCATGTCGCAAGAATGATGATGACAGCAGTTTCATTGATGGGACGACTAATGGTGGTGCTTGGTATAGCGTTCCAGGAGGTTTGTGTTGCTGAAATACATCATTTTAATCTTATACTTACAGTATGTCAGAGTAGAGCTGAAAGTAGAAATCTAAGTCAAATATGATTTATTAGTGCACACGTTTATAGAGCAGATAATGTATTAAATTCTGCAAATATCATAGAACTAATATAGTTGTTGCTATAAGGATTTACAGGCTGTTGGTCAGGTTGCTCTGTTACAGGGTGATCTAGACAAAGCTTGTCCTTCACAATGAACTTCCCCAGGCCTCAGTGGAGGTAGTGGTGTTTCAGTAGTATATAAACAGCTACCAGTAGTAACTACCGTATTTTTCGGAGTATAAGACGCTCTTCCCCCCCCCTAAAAAAGGGTGGAAATGTTGGTGCGTCTTATACACCGAATACAGCCATTTTTGGCCGCCTGAAGCCTCGCCCCGTGTGAAAATGGGTGCGCAGGGGGGTTGGGAGGTCTGCAGAGTGCTCCTGGGCCTGGGGGAGGGCAAAAATGCCCCCATTTTTGCAAAAAAATGGGTGAAAAATGGCCCATTTTTCACAAAAACAGGGTGCGCAGAGGGTTTGGGAGGTCTGCAGAGTGCTCCTGGGGGCTGGGCGAGGGCAAAAACATTTTTTTCTTACTTACCTCTTCGAAATCTTGGTGCGTCTTATACAGCGGTGCGTCTTATAGTCCGAAAAATACCGTAAGTGGAGGCCTTAGCATACATATACATTGTTGACTAGCCTTGACGGGAGACCTATTAGTCACCAATGTTTGTTATTCTTAAATAAACTGATATTCTGTGTTTCTGTATGGAAAGATAAAAATCTCCATAAGCTCTATCTGCTTATTTATTTATTTATTTATTAAATTTGCCTAAGCAATGAGATCGTTCCTGCTACAATATAAGGTTAGTATAAATGTAGGGCAAATATGGTAGGGAGCTAAGGCAAATTATAGAAAAAGAGAGCAGTGTGGCAAATATATAAAATATAAATACATAAAATTGGAAAATATAAACTTGGAAAGAGTGGCCACATATGATTAAACGCTGGTTGTCTGCATCCTAAAATAGTTAAACAGAAGAACAAATTTCAGGAGGTGCAGCTATTCTGTTTATATATGCTGATCCTTTTACTTAACCAGACATAGGAAAACAGGCTGATTTGTGCTTAGATAAACTGTCATTGTGATGAATAAGTTGTCTAGGCTGGATAATTTTGTATTTCATTGAATATAAATAATATTTCTATTCTGGTGTTCTATACACAGAGTTAAAAGACTCTTATCTTCTAATAGTATAGAAATAGCATCTTGAAGAATCAATTTGTTTATCCAGGATGACTATTTAACTAAATCCTATTAAAGTCAGCAAGAATTAGGTAGCCAATGTGATGAGATATTTTAATATGAACTGGAAACTTTAAAACTCTGAAATTTTCTAATTCATATTAAAATTCATTTTAATTAAGTACATAATGTTTGGCCCTAACCAGCATTAAAAATGTATACATTCCGTGTACGTAGTAAAGAACCTAGCACATAAAAATGTGGTACATTTATCAAATCAGTTAATAGACAAAAGACATATCAATATTTATACAAATTTTATTTGCACTAAATTGCATTGTGAGTTTCTCATTTTCTTGGCTGTTTAAAAAGGCAAAATAATAACGCTAATTCCTTGTTCAATGTTTTAAAATATTTATTATGAAAGCAATCCTTTTCATATGATAAAGCAACAAATTATCATTTCATAATTTTTATGAACTAATTCATTAAATACAGCAATTTTTACAATTCCATGGATTTTACTTATAAGAAAAAAATGGAACAGATGAATCTATCATCTTAGTGTGTTTTTCCCTCGTCATTTAACATATTGTTCCAATGTTATAGAATGGTTCCCAATTCTATAAATTCATGCTCCTTGGCATGTTAACTGGTGTAAGCAATATAATATGTAGGAAATAAATCAGAACTCATGTTTGTTTGTTCTGTACATGAAGCAAAATAAATTACAACTGTTGTTTCCACCCATTGAAACAACTTATATTCAGGAAAAAAAGAAGTTATAAAGATTTATTATTTCAGAAATGTTACAGGTGAAATCAAGAGATTTTACATACCTGTTTTGTCATTATTCTTGGCAGGTGGGGAATACATTCAGGCCCACTTTCTTTCCTTCCCTGATTTCGAGCATGGTGATAAATAGCTGTCTTTATATATGTACTTAGTAAGTAGTGGGGTACCACAAGGTTCCATCTTAGGCCCAGTACTCTTTAATATTTTCATAAACGACCTAGATGAGGGAATAGAAGGGGAACTAACCAAATGTGCAGATGATACTAAGCTGGCAGGAACAGCTAACACCCCAGAGGACAGGCTCAAGATCCAGATGGAGCGTGACAGACTTGAACCCTGGGCCCTATCTAACAAAC
>QLTV01002109.1:2519859-2571054 GCA_003457575.1 Thermophis baileyi | reverse complement strand
CTGAGCAACAAAACCTATTTATGATAATTTTTAAAAGCATTTTTTTACTACCGGTTCGGGCGAACCAGCCCGAACCGGTAGCATTTCACCCCAGTTCCTCCTCCTAAATTTGTCTTAGTAACCAGATGCATTCTGTAACCCAAAGATGACCCTTCTGGGAACATGTTCTCTCAATTCATGGTACCCAATAACCACCTCTCAAGAATCATTATCCATTTCTTACAGTGTACTTGCTTTCTTCATTGTTCTACAGTTGGAAGGCTCATGAGGGACCAGTCGGCACAGGAAACGTATTTCTTCAGTAGACCAACTATCTACATGTAGTTTTATATTTATATTAAGATTTTTTTTGTGTCAGCTTGTATTTAACTCATACTTGGAATTTTTATTCTTTCTATTTTTGTTTGTCCGCACGATATCTTTCTGAAAACTGAACAGGGAACAGATTTGGTATGGCAGGACAAAGAAAGGTGGAGATGAAAAATAGGCCTCATGCTGAAGATGGTGAAAAAGAAAATTTCCCAGTGCATTCTGATAGAACAGGCAGCTGGGAGCAACTTGAAACTGGTGACTGATGTAGTCTAAAGCCTGGTCCTAGTCACATGAGCCAGAATTGTCATATGTAGCCCATACCAGGCTTCCCTGTGCATACATATAGGCACATGGAACAACTGCAGAAACACAAGCACATACAGAGATGCACAACTTCCAGAAAAGAAAATCAACATATCCGCTATAGCAAATATTGATAAAGGATCTAAAAATAACTCTTCCTTTTTGTTGTTCAACAAGTGTTAAAAATTACATCATTACCAGTGGTGAAATCCAATTTTTTTTACTATCAGTTCTGTGGGCGTGGCTTGGTGGGCGTGGTATGGCTTGGTGGGCGTGGCAGGGGAAGGATACTGCAAAATCTCCATTCCCACCCCACTCCAGGGGAAGGATACTGCAAAATTCCCATTCCCTCCCCATTCCTGGGGGAAGGATATTGCAAAATCTCCATTCCCACCCCACTCTGGGGCCAGCCTTAGGTGGTATTTGCCGGTTCTCAGAACTACTCAAAGTTTCTGCTACCGGTTCTCCAAACTACTCAAAATTTCCGCTACCAGTTCTCCAGAACCTACTGGATTTCACCCTTGATCATTACACTGATGTGGATAACAGCCTTATCAGAACTAAGCAAATATATTGACTTCTGAAATTAGATTAGAATGACCCTTTGAGAACCTAATTCCCAATTCTGTGAATAACGAAGGACTATTTCCTGAAATCAGGCATTCAGCAGTTGAGTCCAAAGCTTCACATATGATTAAAAATTCACCCCAACCACTAAACCACAGAATCGGCTTATTTATGTTGATGGCCATATTTACACAGTTATATTTTACTTTCTAAACTGGAAAATACCTTTTATGTGTCTACACACATCCCCTTTGCACAAAATGCAGTTAAATGTGGAAGTCATTAGTTTCCTGTTTTATCAACTCACTTTCAAACTTGGCCATGTTTTAAAAATCACAAGCTAAGGTTACTTTAATTTTGTGGTTTGTTCTGAATCTGGTAACCAGTTCATCAGTTTGACTAAAATGTGAAACAGGGAAGAGGAGGTGTACCTTCAAGTCACTGTTGACTCCTGAAGCAGTCCTTGCAGTTTTTCTAGCAAAGATTTCAGAAGTGATTTGCCACTGCTTCCTTTCTGGAAACAATAATTAGAGATTTTAAAAGTCAAATTTAAGTATTCAACTATTTTCAAAATATTGCTTGAAGAGGGTCTGTATTTAGTCTAACCAGCAACAAGCTCTGAACACTACATGTTCATACTGACAATGATCCAGTACAGACATTTTATCAAAGACTAAACCCACTAACTTTAATAGGAAGCGAATCAGCGGTGGGTTGCTCCCGGTTCGGTCCGGTTCTTAGAACCAGTAGCAGCAGCAGCGGGAGGCTCCGCCCACCCATCCGGGATGCTTCTGCGCAGAAGTGTTGCGTGCGCATGAGCGCATGCACGAACCGGTAGCAACAGGTTTTAGAACCCACTACTGAAACGAATAGTTGTGAATCGTTCTAAGTTCTTTCTTCTCTTTTCTTTTGTAAATATATTATTTAAAGAAATATCTTTTTGTGCTTTATTTTTAAGATACATCGAGGAATAAAAGGATTTGTTAGAAATCTTCAGGGTAATCCGATTGCTAATGCCACAGTTTCTGTAGAGGGGATAAACCATGATATTACATCAGGTAAGTATTCATATGTACCACATTGAGACATTTGATGAATGCTGATACATGGATGAATACAGCAATATCCTTTTATATTTTCGGGGGGGGGGGGGGGGGGAAGGGGGGGGGGGGGGGCGGATAGGATGGCCCTGCATTCCTTGCATATGATTTTGGAAAGCAAAGAATACTGTATATCAGTAGAAGAATAATTGCAAAAGCAATCTTAGCCTTTCTTGCCACTGAGGAAAACTTCTAATGGCCAAAACGTTCTTTTTCATATGGATAGGCATCACCAAAAAGGAAAGCAGTGTTTCCACTTCTAACGTGTGTGTGTCCAGGTTTTTAAAATAAACATTGGAATTAGAAAATAGCATTGTTAGACTTATCTAGAATGAGCCCATTTTCCTGTTTCATTCAGGACGAAATCTGAATCTCAGTTCAGAAATTCAAATCTTTATGCCTCCATTTAACTATAACTGGAATGCCACCATTTAATAAAACTACTTTTAATGGACAAAATGTTCAGGATTAGTGGCCTCTTATGAAAATAGATGATATCTATCAAATGTCGCCCAATGGGTGGAGAAAACCATGCTGAACTCCTATATAAAAGAAACTGAAAATAAGTTTTTACATTTTATTTCAGAATTGGATAAATTCACATAAAGTTGCTTCCTCTCAGTCAATCAGATCTGCTATATTAAAATTGACAAAACTGCAGTCCTTTCTCTTATCACCTGATTCTTAATCCAGTTGTCCTATTTACAGAAAAACAAACAAAAATCCTTGCATTATATTAAGACATTCCTGAGCAAAATTACTAATGCTCATGAATGTCTTAAAACAGGGGTGTCAAACTCACATCGTCACGGCGGCATCACGTGGTGTATCGTGACTTCCCCCCCTTCGCTAAACCGGGCGTGGGTATGGCCAGCGCATGACGCATCCGGCCCATGGGCTGCTTGTTTGACAGCCCTGTCTTAAAATAATGCAAGGTTTTATATTTTCATGCTTTAAGATGGGAAGAACAAAAATATACTGGGTTACAGTAAAAAGGCCCTTTCTTCCCCTTTCCAAAATCACTCTTGTATTTTGCACCTGGCTCCAGTTGCATCCTGAGATTCTAATTAGAAAACAAACCAGATCAAACATATTTCAGTGCCACTTAAGCATGTTCCTAAAAGTTTTCAAAAAATAGTGGCATCTTTCTGTTTCCTTAGCAAAGGATGGTGATTACTGGAGGCTGTTGGTACCTGGAAATTATAAAGTGACAGCTTCAGCACCTGGCTATCTAGCAATCACTAAAAAAGTGGCTGTTCCCTTCAGTCCTGCTATTAGGGTAAGTGGTACCATTTTTGCATTTAACTTATAATGCCCATTCCTATCTTAATGTTTTTTTAATGTTTTGTACATCAAGTCTGATTGGAACTTTGTGAAATATGCTCAGTATTTCTTATGTGGAAGATAAAAAACTCTGTCAGAAAGGAATAGAGAGAAAGGCAAGCAAATAAAATATAATACAACATAGGAAAAAAAATCGGTAGTGGTTTTACAGTGAATAACAGAAAACTTGCTTTTATATTACAATGATTACGGTAAGGCAGATGACAAAAGAAGAAAAATCCTAATCAAAAGAGAGACAAAGAAAGATCCATATAATATCCATAAAACTAATTCAGTCCTTCAAATCTAGGCCAAATACAGTGGTGCTTAAAAATTTGTGAACCCATTTGAATTTTAAATATTTCTGCATAGGCATGACCTAAAACATGATTTGTTCTCCACACGATTCCTAAAACTAGATATAACATTGACTTTAATACTTTAGAAATGTTGTTCAAGAACCCAAAGTGGGCAGTTCATGCAAGGAAGCCATTAACATCTCTGAGTCTGTAAGGAGAAATGGGCTGAAATTTCTCCAAGTGAGCATACAGGACTGATCAACAATTTTCAGAAATGTTGAGTTGCGGCTATTCCTCTATTGAGAGGGGAGAGAGCCCACCAATTACTAAAACATAGAATAATAGGGTTGCAAGAGACTTTGGAGATCTTCTAGTCCAATGCCCTACTCAAGCAGAAGACTCTATGTCATTCCAGATAAATGGCTGTCCAATCTCTTCTCGAAAACCTCCAGTGGTGGAGCAACCACATCTTCTGGAGGCAAGCTGTTCCACTGATTAATTATTCCCCCATCAGGAAATTTCTCCTTAGTTCTTAGATTGGATCTCCTTTTAATTATCTTCCACCCATTACTTCTTCTCCTGTCCTCATGTGCTTGACCCCTTCATGTGTTTGACTCCTTCTTCTCCATGATAGCCTCTCAAGTACTGGAAGACTGCTATGATATCACCCGTAGAGCTTCTCTTCATTAGACTAGACCAGCGGTTCTCAACCTGTGGGTCACGACCCCTTTGGGGGTCGAACGACCCTTTCACAGGGGTCGCCTAAGCGCGCGCTAGCCCGCCACGCTCCCTTTGTCACCTCATTGCACACGGGGAGGGGGCGGGGAGGGGGTCGTGGCGGCGGGGCGGGGTTCGCGGCATTAGGAAGCTTGAGAACCACTGGACTAGACATACTTAGTTCCTTCAATTGTTCATTATGTGGTTTAGCCTCCAGACCCCTTATCATCTCTCTTCTTTCCAGCACTCTTTCTAGGGTCTTAACATCTTTTTTGTTTTTTGGTAACCAAAACTGGATGCAGTATTCCAAGTATTCCAATTATCTTACCAGTGCAATATAAAGCAGTAGTATCACTTCACGTGATCTAAGCAAAGGTTCACATACTTTTGTCATGCACATATATGTAGTTTTGCCTCAATAAATGATTTGCTCATTTGTTTCAATGTGTTCACTTTATCTAGCTTTAGGACTTGGTGGGAGAACAGTTCATTTTTTAAGTCATGTTTATGCAGAAATATCCAAAAATGAAGAGTTCACTAACTTTTAAGCACCATATACATGGTTTGAATTAAAAACTAGAAGAACTTGGTTTTTACTTAGCTTGTTGTTTTTATCACAGAAGGTTTTTAGTTCATTCCTATCTTAAAAGGTTGTTAGCTAAAAGCATTGGAAACCTTTCTCTAAATTCTCTATTCTGCTAAAATAAATTCTAGATACAAAAAGAAAAGCCACACTGCTGCCTCTAGCCCTTATTCCAAAGGTATTCCTGCTTTAGTGTGATTTTCATGGGAGGTCAAATTCAGTAAGATTTAATAGGAAGGTGGTGCAGATAGAGGATTTTTTGTAAATCATACTGAAAAATATGCCTACAAAAACTTATACACTTGCTCAGAAGCATTACCCACAAAACGTATACGATTGCAGACCCAAATATTTCATTGGGGTGCTCTTCCAATTAACAGGATTCAGGGAGATGTAGACTTAATGCAGAGTTATTGAAACAAGTCAGAATTACGTTAGTTGTGATTCTCATTGATTTCAGTTGATGTATTCTAAGGCAGATTTTCTAGAATCATCATCATTGTATCTGTCTGTCCGTCGTCCATCCATCCATCCATCTTCTCAGTGATGGCTGGGTGATTTGAGACAATGCTGTGGGGAAATGGACTTAAATCTAGTATATATACAATTTTAGCTAATAAATCCAATTTTTTCACTTATAAATTAAGAATATTAGAATTCATGTTTGCTTCCTCTTTCTAGGTTGATTTTGACTTGGAGTCATTGTCTGAAAGAAAAGAAGAGGAAAAGGAAGAGCTAATGGAATGGTGGAAGATGATGTCAGAAACTTTAAATTTTTAAGCAGAAGTTCTGAATTCACATCTTTTAATCTACTATGTGTTCATTTAGTGTAATGTACTGTGAAAAGTTCCTACATTTTAGATTTTGTGTAGCTCATAATATGTAACTTTGGGGTGGGCTGAGTAATTTTTTTTAATACCAATAACATATTCTCCATAAAAGTATATTGCTGGAACCTTTTATGTCATTTTCGCTGTCCTACATATTCAACTTGAAGGGCAAATGCCCACAAAAATATGTCCTTTCTCTAAAGTGACTGTGAATTTGAGTGTTTTACTATCCTAAATATGCAGGTTAAGTACATTAAAAAGCTATAATAATTAGTAGTTACTTGCAACAACTGCCACAAATATTTGTCCATACAGGTAAACCTATTTAGATTAAAAAAAAATAATAACTCATAATGGCACTGAAAATATATATGATAAGAATTTGTACATAACAATTAAAGTTTTTTTTCTGTGGAAGAGCCATATAAAATAAGAATCCAAGTATTTGGGTATTACATATACTACTCATATGGAAATGGCTTCCATCGTTCTTAAGAAAAATAGTACATTTTTTCCCTCTTGTTGTGTTTATTAATGTTCCTAAGTAATGTGGTAATCAGATTAAAAATTCTGGATGGATAAACAGTTAACATATATTAAGTGTATATTACTCATTTTTTGTGCTTGCAATATATTATTTGTGTTATTCTGTTTTTCAGTAACTGTATGCATTAAGTATACATGGTTTTCATAAGAAAGCTTCCATATTCTTTGTATGAAGAACAGAAAGTTCCCCCCCCATAACTGATCCATCAGCTGCTTCCTTTAATATGGATTGTAAATTCAAGATACACTCTTAAAAGTAAAAAATGTAAACATGTTTTCTATGAGAAGCAATTTCTCTAGGTTCAGTGGAATTTATTTCCTGGTCACACATCTTGATTTCAACCACTGGTAAAAACGATCATTTGGATTGTAAGAGTACTTCCTCTGAAAAAGAGAAATTTCCAGATGAACCATGGTAGTTTAAATTGGCACTAGCACTTAAGGGAGCAACCTGCTTTTCAGTGTAAACTAGCTCATGGAGGATAGCAGGATCAGCCTAAATGACAAAACTCATTTTGTCAAAATAAATGAATCTCTATTTTGATGTTTCTTTTTAGGCCTGTGCAGTACTTTAGATTTGGTTCCTCAAAAGTGTTTCAGGATGTGTGGAAGCTCAAATTTACTGCAACATTTTAAGTAGCTATGTCTTATCTGGGGATTTTGTGGCATAGCTGCTTTAAGATGCTCAAGAGAGTGGGTTTGTGTTCTCTGAAGCCCTAGTTTCAATATCACATATTTTAGTAGCTTTTCAGCATTGCTTGTCACTGGCTCCTCCCACACTTATACTATTGGTAGTTGACTCCTGTCCTTGTTTTAAATTATGTACATACTACCAGTGAGCAGCAGCTGAATTTGAAGATACACTTTTACCGTATATGCTTCATACATGAAACACCTTAAGAAGAAAGGTGAAGAGAGTGAAAAGTTATTTCTTTGCATACTGTGGATTCTTAGCTCAGTCTCTGGTGTCTCTAGGATTTTAGGTAGCATAGTAGTAAAAAAAATTGCTACTCGGTGCAAATGACCAAAGTGTGACATCAGCTGGACTTTCTGGATTCTTTGTAAAAGGTTTATTGAATTGCTGAAATATGCAAGGCTGTAAAACAGTTTTATGATCTAAGGAATTTGGTGTTTGGTTTTAAAAGGCACAAATTATTTTACGATTAAAAAGTCTATTTAATCTGAAAAACAAAAGATTAAAAGAATGCCTAAGACCCTTTGCTTTCAATTTATCAGATGGCTTGAGATATTTTATCAAAAAGTTTTGTGTCCCTTCTTTTTTTTCTCTTGGGACAGTGCTTAAGGTCAGTACTCAATATTTTCTTGCCATCCTCACATGACATCCATTTCACACAAATGAAAATATAGGGGTTTGTCAAATGCTCAGAAGGAATTATTTTCTCTCCGAGGCCTACACATCATTTGGCATTCTTAAACACTAAAGTATTCAGTATCTTGAAGCTACAGGAATGCATACATTAGTCATATCTGTGTAGCACATTTGGGCCTCTGGGACTGGATAAGCTAAACTCTAAACAATAATGGAAAACTGAGTAATTTTAATGAAATATATAACCAAAGCAAACCACTTCTACAAACATCACTGGTTATAAATAATATGTCAAAGAATAAAGCAATTAATACCAGAAATTGAGGGTTGTCATAAATAAAACCTTTCAAAAGACCCTTTCTTGCCAAAACAGGGAAGTCATTTCAAGTTACCAGTATTCAAGAAAGGAATATTAGAATTCTTTTTACCTGTGTTCTTCATGTTGAATATCAACTCAGCAAGCCACTGCCAAGATCATGATTCTGGTCTTTTCAGTGTATGATTGTGGGTCAAAAACGTTTTGCAAATCAATTATAAAACAGAGTTCTTGAATTAATCGCAATAGCAGTACACATTATCTGTACTCTTCCAATTAATACAACTGAGTGGAGGCGAGATGTACATGTACTCCCTGATTTCAACAAGTCATCTTTCTGCTTCCATTTGCCAAATGTAGAATGGGAGTAACCACATTCATTTTAATAGGAATTTGACAATTGCTGAGATAAAGTTTTAGCTTTAACAAAGCAATTTAAAAACAATATTTAATAGTAATTACCAAGATTTTAATCTGCAATCTACAGTATTTAATTTGCTCTGACATTTTCCTAATAAAGCTGTTGTGATAATTCCAACACAAATAACACATAAGCTACTTTTTTATGAACATCATAGAAATGGATATTGAACATGACACCTTCTTAAAAACCCTCCGCTATAATTCCTCGCAAGAAAACACAACATCCATGAACAAGTACTTCCACATTTGAAGCCTCCTCGTTCCTCATAGTTGCCATTGTGGGAAAGGTAGGCCCCATAAAGGTCAGATGTTTGACAAGCTATAGCAGTGCGTTTGCAGACTCCAATCACTCTCAATAGTTTTGAAAATCCAGTGTCTGCAATCTTCAGATCTATCCACCAAATGAAACTTCAAAATGCAATGGTTTTGTCTTCTCTCTTATGCCTTTGAATCTCTCTCACTTAGACTGCCTGGTGCAATACTTTCACAAATTAACTTTGTGGCAATGATGATACTAAATGGAAGAATTTATTTGCCTGATGTGGTGTTTTTTGTTTTGTTCTCTCAACAGCATTCTATTCCACTCTGGCACTCAGAGGAGCTGTAGCTGCCTCTGGTAGTTCCACCTCTCAAGTGTACTGAAGTATTAAGCATCTTGAAGCCAGAAAAAACAGGCTTGGTTGAAGTGAAAGACTTGGCAGTTTTAAATGGGGTTGAATGTCTCAGGCTTTTGAGTATTTGGCTGTGGTCATCAAGAATGGAAGCAGGGCTGGCTTGAGGAAGGGAATATTTAGGCAAACGAGAAGGTTTGAGAATTATGCTAAAGCAGGGGAGAAAGGGGGTGGAAAGAAGAGGTTTGTTTTCTCATATAGACAGTATTTGTCAACAAAAAAAACCCAGAGTCAAGATAGAAACATACAACACACACATTCTAAGGAGAGTGTGGGGAACTCCAATTCAGAGATAGAAAACCTCCTGAAAGATAGAAAAGCATCATCAAATGATTACATTTCCTGTTGAGCTTGATATAGAGCACAGGTGTCAAACCTGATCGCGTCACGTGGTGTATTGTAACGTATTGCGATGTTTTTTGCCTTTGTGGAGTCGGGGTCGGCGTGGCCTGCACATGACGCATCCGGTCCGCGGGCCGCCAGTTCAACAGGCCTGAGATTCTAGAGTTATGCTGGAGAACTGAGATGATAACCTGGATCTAGGGCACATGATTATAAAAAATTTGAATGATCCTAGCATTACTAAGCTTTGGGACTTTAGCCTTTGAGAACAGTTTGCTCAGTTTTAAACTATTAGCTCTCTTTATTCCATTTTAGTTTAGTTTTAGGAGAAGGGGACAAGAACAGATCTGTGTGTAAAGGGATAGAACCTTTATCTCTGGGTCTGTAGAATCCTGTATTATTTGAACTGTCAAGACTGAAAATCAGCTCTTTGGTGCAATGGTTAGAATGCAGCATTGCAGGCAAATTCTGTCCACAACCTGGAGTTTGATCCTGATGGGCTCAAAGTTGATTTTTCCATCCTTCTGAAGTCAGTAAAGTGAGGACCCAGATTATTGGGGCAATATGCTGACTCTAAACCGCTCACAGTGCTGTAAAGCACTATGGAGCGGTATATAAGTTTAAGTGTTACTGCTATTGTGGATTCTCTGTAGGCCAATAGATAACAAGGAAAGATGAAAGATAGAGAAGATGAATTACATTAATTCATTAGTTTACATTAATTTCTATTTGGCTTGAAATGTGAAGTTGCTCTTACCCAGGTGTGTCCAACCCATGGCCCACAGAGGCTGTATGCAGCCCTGGATAGTCAGCAATGCAGCCCAACAAGGTTGTAAACTTTTAACATTATGTGATTTATATACTTCAGTAATAGCAATAGCAATAGCACTTATATATCGCCCCATAGTGCTTTTAAAACACTCTCCGGATGCTTTAAAATGTCAGCATATTGCCCCCAACAATCTGGGTCCTCATTTTACCAACCTTGGAAAGATGGAAGGCTGAGTCGACCCTGAGCCTTGTCAGGATCGAACTCAAGGTTGTGGACAGTTTGCCTGCAATGCTGCATTCTAACCATTGTGCCACTATGGCTCCTTTAACTATATTATATATTTTATATGCAGCCGAAGAAAATTCCTCTACACTCAGTGTGGCCCAAGCAAGATAAAAGATTGGACACCCGTGCTCTAACCTATCATAATAGACGAGCAGGGGTGGGTTCTAACTTACCTCACTGCTGGTTTGCTTCCTCCTGCGCCGTGTGGCTGCGCCGCGTGGCTGTGCTGCATGGCTGCACCGCATGGGCACGCGCACGCTTCGCACGCTTCGCACGCGTGTACATGCAAGTACCAAAAAATCTGAAAAAAATTCCAAAAAAATTTTTTAGCTGAAAATAAGATGGCAATGCATGTGCAGTGCTGGAAACTCGGCTTCTGCGCATGCGCAGAAGGAAAAAAAACCTGGAAATATTTTTTTAAAAATTTTTTTTTAAAAAAAAGCCAAAAACAAGATGTGCAGTGCCGGAAACTCGGCTTCTGCACTTGTGCAGAAGAAAAAAAAACCCGGAAAAAAATTCAAAAAAAAAATTTCAAAAAAAAAATCCCCCCAAAAAAAGATGGCAGCGCCCACAGACCGGCACCAACAGAACCGGTTCCGTGACGTCACCGTGATGTCAACCAGCGGGTCGCTACCGGTTCAGGCGAACCGGTCCGAACCGGGAGGAACCCACCTCTGTAGACGAGGAAAACAAGTTGCTGGTAGTGAGATCCTGTAGTTGTAGAACTAAAAACCAAGTCTAGAGAAAAGTGAAGGAAAGGGGGGGGGGGGAATTGAAGGGAAACCATTCTTGTTTGGGCTAGCACATGATCGGAAATATTGATACAGATGATTTGATAAGCTAGGCTCAACCAGGAGCAGATTCCATTATAGTCTTATGAATTTTGTGACTGATGCAGTTGCTTTAACTATTCAAAACAATATGTTTTATATGTGTTCCTCCTGGGATTGTGAAATCTCTCTTTCAAAGGCTTTGCAAGCCCTAGTATATAATTAATAGCATGAGGTCAGCTGGAGATTATCTGTAAACATTAAATTTGGATATGGTAGTCATGCTGAAGCAGTATAACAATGAATATAACAATTCTTGAAAGCTCTAGTTGAGATGAAGGCAAATATGGCATAGATAATGAGGTCAACTCCTTGAACAAATTTTAAAAAAGAAAAAGAAGCTTTCTTCCCCATATAAAAAATGTTGGCATATCTATTTTGTAAACAAAGCTAGAATAATGTTGTAGTCACATTATTTATATAATTGTACCAATACAAAAAAACCTAAGAAATAAAAAGATAATTTTTTTAAAAAATATAATTGCCTCAGAATCAGATAGTCAAAAAAGCCTGGAGCTGATATAGGTCTATTTTCTTCTTATTTAAACCAATAGGGGAAAAAATAATATCTGTGGTATTACCTCTGGAAATGAAAAATGATAATTTTGCCCTTTCAGCCAACAAAAGGCAACACATTTCAGATCAGTCTGCTTGTGACATTTCATTTCATTTGTAGAAAGTGCCAATATTTAGGCTACAGGATTATTCTATATGTACTGTTTATATATAATCTTAAAGCAGGTCACACAGTATGTTTGTAAGATATTCTCCATTGTCTAGTAACCATTCTTCAACATAAAAAAAATCCATAACATTTACCCTCCTGTTCAATTTCAGGCTTTGGGGAGTTGAGCTATGTTTTAAATAATTAATGTATACCAGAGGTGGGTTCCTCCCAGTTCGGACCGGTTTGCCCAAACCAGTAGTGACCCACTGGTGATGTCATGATGATGTCACCGATCCGGTTCGATCGGTGCCGGTCCATGGGCGCTACCATCTTTTTTTTAATTTTTTTAATTTTTTAATTTTTATTTTATTTTATTGATTTTTTTCTTCTTCTGCGCATGCATAGAAGCCGGGTTTCCGGCACTGCGCATGCGTCGCCATCTTGTTTTTGGCGGGGTTTTTTTGAATTTATTTTTATTTTTTTGCAATGCGCATGCGCGCGCGCCCATGAGGCACGGCCACGCAGCGCGGGAGGAAGCGAACTGGCAGCGAGGTAAGTTAGAACCCACCCCTGATGTATACTCAACTAATGTTTATAATGTGTATTTAATTCGTAATGAATTGTTGAAAAGACAGGATGAAAGAAAATGTTGAGACAGTCCTAAGGTTACTTAGTCACTTCGGCTTCCCTCATGCTGTTTAGTGCTTTCTGCATAAGACTTTTGTCTCTTATTGCTCTTTCCCCCACTAAATAAGTAGGTTTCTTCTCTGGACAGGATTATCTTCAGAAATTTTGGGGCAGAGATCCTACTAGCAAGAAAGTGAAAGGGTTCCAAGGGCAGGTTTACAATCTGAAAACAATGAAATACATATCCCCATGCAAGATAGTTCCTTAGCCATAACCATTAAATCCATAATTTAAAATAATCTAAGCATAACACTACCCTTTGACCAACCCCTCACCATGTTTAAAAACAGTTGTCTAAAATGAGATGTCAGAGGCAAAAGGACCTCCTTAACTTTCTGTAAAACGGAATTATCTGGGGATGGTTTTACTACTTCAGCTGTTATTTGTGGGAAGCAAGCTTGAAGCTTAACCCGAAGCAAGAGTATTATTTAGATGTTCAGGTACTCAGGCGTTTATCTCAGATGCCTAGATTTTCTCACTGGAGTGTTAGGTTGCATTATAAATCAGAAAGAATGTGGCAGCACTTTTTTTTAAGACTTAACGTAATGTAACAGAACATTTCTCCTCCTGTAGATTCTGTTCTGCTCACTGACCACTAAGGGGCAATATCCTTCCATGTATACAGTATAGCAACTGATTTCTAGTATGATTTCAAACCATTTTTAATATACAAGGTTACATTCACGTGCCAGCATCCTCAATGAGTACTGTATATGTAGAGGTTAATGGAATACATTTTCTTTAGTTTTTATGTACAGCAAGGATTAAATGTGTAATAAACTTTGGAGCTTTCCTATTAGGACAGGACACACCAGCACTTTTGATGTAATTGGCCTTCACTCTTGCATGTGCGTTCCTCCCTATCTGAACCTGCAATTTTTATGCATTTTAGGCTTGATACCTGTGCAGGTGACTTTTGCTGACAAGGAATTCTGCAAGTTGTCATTACATTACAATGCATCTGAATTGTGCTAGGCCAGCTGCTATAGAGGGAGTTACAGTTGCCAGTGGGAGAATAAAAATTACTTTGTATGATGTCAGGTTGTCACAAGCATAACCCACCTCTCTGGTTACTGGCAAGGTCCTCCATGGCCATTTCGACTTGGATTGCAGGGGACTCTGGACACCCAGATGCTGCAGAGGTTTCTTTCCACATGGCGCCCGACTAATGTCTTTCATGATGGTTTCTCATGTTCTAAGCAGGTGCCCAATGAACAGCTATTTAGTACCTTTTACTACTTTAATTATTTCTGTAGGTTGCCCAAGATGCTGCAACGGACATTTTGACCAGATAGTGGTCCCAGGATCAGTCCAATTCAATTGCAGTTCCCAAGGCTTTACAAAAATAAGCTCCATAGTTGCTTTCAGTACAGTGTCTTTGTGGAGAGGGCAGTATTATTTTTGCCTCCTCTGTTGCTGTTTGGGAAGCACTAAGTGCCAGGGTGATAACTGTCAAATCATAATTGTACAAGTTTCCACTAGCCTGCCTGTCCTCTGTTGATGTCCACATTCTACCAGCCATTAGCTCAGAACCGGAATCCTAGGTTACTTGGGGCCAGAATTGTCTTTCCCTTGGAGCACTACTTGGGAATGCTGTTTGCTCATTATCAGTCATTTCTCCTGCTTCATTCAGTGCCCCTCTCCATATCTGTCAGTTGGGCTATTTCTGAACCTGGCTTTAAACTCTTTCAAAAAGGCACCATACCTGTGCCCAGAGATAGCCAACTGATAGGTAAAGGGATGGCAAGGAACACCAGGAACGATCCCACTTCACTGTATGCTTCCCACTTTACTTCTTGTCATATATTAATCAGGCACCTATTAGTTGACAAGCAGCTCAGCCCTCTGTTTTAAGCATTAAGTCAACAGAATTTCACATTACAGAGAGTGATTAGTGGCTATTTTCCCATTGGCAGATGATCAGGGGTGGGTACTGGCTTACCTCGCTGTCGGTTCGCTTCATCACGTGCCACGTGGGTGCACCGCGTGGGTGTGCGCACATGCGCACTGCTAAAAAACCAGCTTCTGTGCATGTGCAGAAGCAAAAAACCGCTTTTGCGCATGCGCAGAAGCAAAAAACAAAATGGCCGTGCCTATGGTGCCACCGAGAGAGCCGGTTCGGGGGCGTGTCCAGCCGGTCATCGCTGCCAGTTCAGCGAGCGGGGAGAAATTCCCACTACCGGTTCTATAGAGCCAGTCCAAACCGGCAGGAACCCACCTCTGCAGATATGCTTAATTGAAAGGGGAAAAAAACAACCCAGGTTCTATTAAGTGAGGACAAGCCAGTTCTCCAGCTTTAGGAACTTATGAAAAGCACATAAATTCTTAAATGGGGGCCTTAGTTAGATACTGTGCAAATTTCCATCTACAGTTATTAGTGCAAGGTATTAGTACATGGCTATTAACACCCACCGTGATTTTTAAAGAAATAAAATGAAATTATTATCCAGGTTCAACTCTAGCCTTAAATGGACTATATAGGTTCTGTATTAATAAAGATTTGAGATAAAAGATGGGGTTAACTAGTATGCTTTATGAAATGCCAGTGGGATGGTGCTGCGTGGGTATTCCATAACATGAGTTCTATGACGAAAAAGACCTTTCATCTTCTCTAGGCCATGTGAATTTCATGGAGGAAGGACTTTCAGTAGGTTCGCACAAAATGTTCTTGCCAGATAGGTAAATTTGATTCTGGCAATGAAGTGTCAGCTATAACCAGTGTTGGGCCATTTCATTCTTACGGGTACTGACTAGGACTTTAAATCTGGATCTGGAAGTTTGTTGGTAACCAGCATTTTGGTAACTTCAAAATAGGTGTAAACTGCAAGGGCAAGTTTGACTTGCTAGCAGTTTAGCTGCCACTTTCTGGGCCAGTTGCACCTTTCAGATAATCTCCAAAGGCATGCAGTTCATCACTATGCAGTCCAACTGCATAGTGATCAGGGTGTGAGTTTCCACAAACAATTGTTAGACATGGCAGAATATGTGCGACCTGGTAACCAATGATGCCTGTGCTAGACATTAGCAGAAAGTCCTGGGAGAATGTAGGCTATTTATTTATTAGATTTATATGGCTGCTTATATTAAGAAACACAACAGAAAAAACAAAGAAACTAAAATAGGGACAGTAAAACAAAAACCTGGTACCTCAACCATACTTCTCCGATGAATCCAGCAAAACTATCCCCAGCCAAGAAAGCATTAATCAAATTGCAGTAGCAATGTAAGCAATGAAAGTATTTTGCAAGCCATACTGGTATATATAGGCACAACAAGACAGTCTACAAGAAACCTGGGATAGGTTGAAGATGAGTCTGAAGATAATGCAAAATATATATATCTTAGGCTAGTGGTAATCTCTCCTTGAGTATAGATTGTGGTTTGTACACGACTATGTGTACAGTAAACCCATCTGCATGTATTCTGTCCCTGCAATCTACAAATGTGCAACTTTGACAGCAAGTGTTTGGAAAACGGACAATTTGATTGTCAGTCCATCATATAAGGATATCATGCAAGCACCTAAAACCGTGATGATGAACCTATGGCATGCGTGCCAGAGGTGGCATGCAGAGCCCTCTCTGTGGGCACGTGCGCCATTGCCCCAGCTCAGCCAGCTGGTTGTCGGGTTGCCGAGGCACGCATGCACGCCGGCCAGCTGGTCGTCAGGTTTCTGGTGCACATGCATGCGCATGCCTTCCAGTTTGGGCACTCTGTGCCTAAAAGGTTCGCCATCACTGACCTAAAACATAAGTAAACAAATGCAACCTTCCAGGATATTTCTCAGCATTCTTCCATTTCCCTATAGCTTTCCTATTTTGTCATCTGGGTCTGAATGATAAGAATGAACCAAGTTTTAAAGCATCAACCATGACTCATACTAATTTCCATTACTATATTGCCATTCCAAATGATCACATTCGTAGTACACATTCTAGCCATATGAAACCCATCCATTTCTGCCAGAGGACTGTGAACAAACAATATGACATAGCCAACTATCTATCAATAGCACATTATTACAAATCCAAGTCAGCCTTCATTCCCAAGAATCACCTGATAGCCATATGGTTAGATCATCTCAAGGTCTAGCATAATTAAATTGCAGTCTTTCTCTAAAACCTATGGAAATGAGTAGTCATGAATTTGTCCATTGTCTTTGACGGATTAGATATGTATGAGGTTTAATCTTCCCTGTAAAGTCCTAAGTGACTCTCCTGCCAGCTATTATGAAGTTATCTTTAATACTACCTCACTAAAGTTTATTGACCAATTTTAAGTTAGCCCATTCAGTTACAAAACTTTTAGAAACCATTGCTCATTTCTGAATTTTTCTCTGCTTAGATCAAACATACTGTCTTGAAAACTGAAGTTCATTTAGTTATTTTAGTATGTGGTTGGTCTTTCTCATGTTTTAGGAAGCACAGTTACAGTTTAAAGTGACTAGATGTCCATCTTTCAATGAATGCTGCATGTATAAATATTAAAACTCCAATGGACACTCAACTGAGTTATTGCAAATGGAAGTACCTCTTCCTTGAGTATTACTAAATCAGAAATCTAACAGGATATCCTATTTTAGAAAATTGAAGACATCAATACTTTCACATAACATGTTCATTTATAAGAAGGTCTTGCTGAACTAGAAGAACAAGCTTATAAAGCTTTATTAAGTACTCCTGTATCTAAAAACTGGTGATGATATTGTAATCTTAACTGTAACTTTCATGGACATTGAAACAACAATGATGACAGAAATATTTAAAATAAACAATTAGATAAAGATAGATGATATGGAAGAGTATGGTTGTATAAAGCAGGGCTTTGTCTCCTGGTTCACAAAACTAGTTTACATAGTACAATAGGAATTTGTGTGTTAACTTGAAGTAGAACAAGTCAATATCTGTGAAATCCTTATTACAAGGGAACTGTGTTATAAATCAACATCATATCCAAGCAATGTCACATATTAACACCATATTGATGTCTAATCAACAGCATATCTAGAGATGCCAGGTTGGAGACAGCTGAACTAGATTATTCTGAAACTGCATGAAAGTTTCGACAGAAGTGAAGATGTGTTTGTTGATCAAGCTTTTGTAAAATAATAACTGCTTCAGGATCAGACCCAGCAATCTTCCGTTTAAACTGTCTCCAGCTAATCTAGAATTGCTTACAAATATCCCCAGTTTCATTTAAAAGGAACTTTTCAGATGAGTGCTGCTTGCTTTTTGTAACTTAAGAACTTAATATAGAGCAGTGATGGCGAACCTTTTTTCCCTCGGGTGCCGAAAGCGCCCATTTCCCGACTTCCAGTGGGCCCGGTAGGCCCGTTTTTCACCCTCCCGAGGCTCCAGAGTCTTCCCTGGAGCCTGGGGGGATGAAAACGCCTTCCCCTGCCCCCCGGAGGCCGAAAACGCCCTCTCAGAGCCTCCGCATGAGCCGAAAATCAGCTGGCCGGTGCACACATGTGCACTGGAGCTGAGCTAGGGCATGGCTCGTGTGCCGGCAGATATGGCTCCGCGTGCCACCTGTGGCACGTGTGCCATAAGTTCGCCATCACGGATATAGAGGAACAAATCCTTCCTTCACAAAATAATACACACAACAGCCCTGTATTTTTAAAGATTTCCAGACAATTTATGACCTGTTGGATCATCCTTTGAGACAAGGTAGTATAGTAGAATCTGATGTAACCGGAATGAACATTAAATTTCCCTATCCAATTCTTGTTCTCACCTCCACCTTGCCACCTCCTGATGATATTTGATGTTTGACCATGACATCCTCCCTCTGTTTCCAGATGGCATAATTAGGCAGACCATGGCCATGGGGATGCTGCAAACACCAGAGATTTGGGGATACAATGGCTTTGAATATTGTGGAAATATTAATTCCAAGGAGTAATGGGTAATGGATTTTTTTTTACACATCATTTAAGTTAGCAGATTTGAGGTATCTGTCAGGCACAAGAAACCAGAACTAGGATAGAGTACTGTGAGTTTATTCCATGCAGCCTATACAACCTAAATCTGACCTATTCATGGTCAAGGCAAATTGGTGGCAGATAAGAGTCAATGGACTTCAAGGGGGCCCGGACTTCAGTCTCTTCTGGGGGTGTAGGGACTGCTGACTGATGATGCATTTGACCCCACACTCAGGCTCAGCCTGGTCTGGTCCTACAGTACCTGGATACAAAAATTGTTGTGGTATAATAAACTGGGAGCAGGAGAAACTTCCCCATTGATTTTTACTTGTGAGAAGCTGGCAAGGAACATCAAAAATTATGATTGCATGACTGCAGGGATGCTGCAGTTATCATAACTTTTGTGGAAAACCTGGTCTGAACAGTATGGAAATTTTAATTCCTCAGGAATAATGGATCCCAGATTTTTTTTTACACGTTCTTTAATTTAGTGGATTTGAGGTTCTTCAGGCATAATGAAGTATTTGGGCTAACTGCACGGTATAAACAGAGAGTAGAGTTTCAGTAGTGTATGGATTTTGCATCCATTTACTTGTTTTATTGTTTATTCTATGTTCTATTTACTTATACCAGCGGTTCTCAACCTGTGGGTCGCGACCCCTTTGGGGGTCGAATGACCTTTTCACAGTGGTCGCTGTGCGCGCTAGCCCATCTTGGTGCCACTGTCAGCAGGGGTGAAATGCTCCCGGTTCGGCCATGCCTGCGGGTCGCCAGACAGCCGGTAGCGACGGAAGCAGGAGACTTCGCCCACCCGCCCGGACGCCGCCATTTAGGTTCTTTTACCCTCTGCGCATGCGCAGAACGCTTTGCGCATGCGCAGAGGGTAAAAGAACCCAAATGGCGGCGTCCGAGCGGGTGGGCAAAGTCTCCCGCTTCCGTCGCTACCAGCTGTCCGGCGACCCGCAGGCATGCCCAAACTGGGAGCATTTCACCCCTGTTGCCACGCCCCCTTTGTCACCTCATCGTGCACGGGGAGGGGGCAGGGAGGGGGTCGCGGCTGCGGGGTGGCGGTCGCGGGAGGGGGTCGCGGCATTAGGAAGGTTGAGAACCACTGACTTATACAGATTTAGCTATTTCCCTATTGACTTTTCGTCAAACTGGAACTGCTGCTACTGCGTATATTTCTTTTTTCACCCTGCAGTATGATGGGACCTGGGTAATGCAGCATGAATAGTGCTGGAAAGTTGAACTTCAAGCTGCAGCTTCAGGGCATCATAGTTCCTAAGTTTACATGTATCTTTTATTTTTTTTAAAAAAATCAGGTGAATTCTGTTTTGCTCTATTCTCTTGTGGTTTTTTTTTTTTTTTCTGTTTTAGACCTTCTCCTTGGGAAGGGAGGCATTGTGTGATAATGCAGAGTTCTATTCAAGGGCAAACTACTCAGAGCTCCTTCCAATTATGGTGGATGACTTTATCATTTTCAGTGGCTTTCTTCTTTTATTTTACATCACTGGGAGGGGAGTGGGTGAGAAACACATAGAATTCGTATCATATAAGACATTAGGTGAGGAAGGCTCTTTTTAACAAAAGGAGAAAATATTGGCTCTTCGCCTCTTACTTTATCTAATCTCTATCAACCAGTTCATCTTTTTCTTCACTTTTACCACAAACCTAATTACCAGAATGCACAAGCTTACCAAGAATAATGGAAATTGTAAATCCAGCACAATGAGATTACAGATTAGGAAAACTGGGACTATATTACAGTATACTAAAATGTATGAAGCCTTTCACAGATATTTGATTAATTTTAAGAACTGGAGAAATCCTTGTTCACCCAGGCCAAATAGGGCAATAACTATTCCAGAATCAGAGTGAGAAATCTATTAAACTGCTTTTAATCAACTTAGAAATGTCTGTTTTCCAAAATTGTGACCACAGCAGGGACAATCTTGATCTAAATTACATGTCGTTGATATGGTAATATGGTTCAAATATCCTGAGGTGAAAACTGGTTCCTATGTTTTCACACAAAACCAAAACCCGTTATTTTTACCTCAGAAGGAAAAGTCATCCTGTACATCCTCAGTTCTGAATATTAAAATAATAATCCACCTGCAAAGATAATTTATATAGAACTTCCGCAGTGATTAATATTGTGAAAGAAAAATCCAACAACTTACATACAAATCACTCTAGTGTAAGGAGGCCAGGGTTCCTTCTGGTTCGGACCAGTTCGCCTGAACTGGTAGTGACCCGCTGGTGACATCACAGTGACGTCACGGATCTGGTTCGATCGGTGCCGGTCCGTGGGCACCGCCAACTTTTTTTTGGATATTTTTTTTTTTTTGGGAAAAAAAAATTTGGGGGGAATTTTTTTTAAATATAATTTTCTTCTGCACATGCCCATGAGGCGCGGCCACGTGGCGCGGGAGGAAGCGAACTGGCAGCGAGGTAAGTTAGAACCCACCCCTGAAGGAGGCTAATGGTTATTTTTCTCCCTCAAAACAATTGAGGAATTCTAAACTTCCATGTTCTTTGCTAGCATGCATTTTATAGTGGACTTATGGTCCAACTTTTGGTTCCTAAGTATTTCTCTGTTGATCCCTTAAAAGTAGAGCAGAAAAAGAGTGCAAACTGCAATCTTCAGGATGATAAACGAGTCAGTTTCAGCTTCTATCTACAATGTTCTGGCTTCCTTCCTGAGTTAGTGTCCCTTGGCTGTGTTACAAGACTGGTTAGAGGAAATGCTCCTTTCAACACTTGAGGCAGCTGCACACATAACCTTTTTTCCCTCTACAAAAAAATAGAAAAAAAAATGACTATGCTATAATATGTGTATTTTTTACTTTGCCATGTAGATACGCACATTTTTGAAGACTTAACTGAAGAATTTTTATTAAGAAATATGCTTAATAACTACTTAATAACTCCCCAAATTCCCAAAATTTTAACCTTAGACTATCTACTGTTGACCTCACCCCATTCCTAAGAGGTCTGTAAGGGGCGTACATAAGCGCACCAGCGTGCCTACCGTCCCTGTCCTAATGTTCTCTTTTATTCGTATTCATTTCATGTATCCAAATCATGTTTATACTTATATATATTATCTAATACATGCTTGACAAATAAAATACTTATACAATGGATTGTAGTCTTAGTCATTATAGCCTTCTTCAGGTTTTGTACTAATAATAATTTTGCGCAGTTTTTTTTCCTGGAAACATTTTATTGCTAATTAGAGCTTATAAAACTTATGCTAGACCAATCTTAGAGTATTATTCAACTGTTTGGAATCCCCACCATATATCTGACATCAGTACAATTGCGTGGGTTCAGAAGTATTTCACGAGAAAAGTCTTGCACTCTTCTGTACACAATAGAATTCCCTATGCTACTAGGCTCAAAATTCTCAGTTTGGATAACTTAGAACTGCAACGCTTGCGGTCAGACTTAGGTATTGCATACAAAATTATACGTAGTAATGTTTTACCTGTAAATGACTTGTTTTGTTTTAATCACAATAATACGCGCGCTAACAACCGCTTTAAACTCAATGTAAATCGTTCTAGACTGTAAAAAATATGATTTCTGTAATAGAGTTGTCAAAGTCTGGAATGCTCTACCTGATTCAGTTGTTTCAGCTACAAAGTTTCACTGTTTCAGTCACAAATTGACTTCCGCGGACCTTACATCATACTTAAGTGGTTAGTAGAGGGGGCGTGCATAAGTGCACTAACATGCCTATCGTCCCTGTCACTGTATTTGTATTCTTTTATTCTTGTTCTAGTTTTTGTTTGACAAATTCTAATAAATAAAATAAATAAAAGAACAAAGTAGAATGGAGGCACATCATCTGGTTCTCCACCTAGCGTCCTTATGCATGCTTGCTCTATACATCTCTAGATTATCAATGTTCAGTGAGACATCTGCAATAGATTTCAATAGACATTTCATTGAAATCATGGGGATTATTCTGATACAACAAGGTTGGTGGTTTCATGCAGGTTCTACTTTTGTTTGAATACATACAAAAAAGAATTTTGCAGATCTGCCCATTCAAGACTGATGAATTGGAAGAATTGGGTTGAAAGGCACGAGAAAGCTTAGGACAGAGTCAGCTCATGGATCCCCATTCCTCCATATTTGCATGGTGGCAAGGTATCCTTCTTATTTGTTTTTTTAATATTAACATAAGAAGCACCACCAAACAGGACGATGAATGCTTAATATTTCTTCCAGCACTTTTGCACCCTACCCTGCAATGCTTTTGAGCCAATGGAACCTTTTAAACTATTGCAACTAGCACCAATTTTCCAAAACAAAGAGACAAATGGAACACACACACACACACACACACACACACACACACACACACACACTTTGCCTCTTAAGCTGAAGGAAGCCTGAAGTGCACTGCCTGTTCTGTGACCCAGCCTAATATTTTATTGTCAGCAACTTGTGCCTATAAACAAGAAAAACAAGTATAGTTGTACTGATTACACATAGAGAAAGCTGCATGTCTAAGGCAAGACATGCCCCCTCTGTTTCCACGATGACCTGCTGATAGCACATCACAAGCAGCCAAATACTCTGGCTACTCAGAAATCTTTAGGAAGGGAGATAAGTCTCCATCCTGTGCCTCACTTTGGGAGTAATATAAAGTTACTCCCAGTGTTCCTATCCTCTATGTTTTGAATGAAAAACCTACCTTTTGACATACTGATTCCTAGCCATATTTTCACATAAAAAAAGGTGACAGCAATGAGGAGATAAATCAGTTGAGGACAGTTTACAATCCAGTACTGTGCGATATCCATATGGAGCCATTAATATTGACATGCTTGGAAACTGGGATTACTTGCAGATTAAACATGTTTACAGCCTCCCACAACAAAATCTGTCTAGGCGAAACTAGTTGAGAGATGAGAGACAAATGGTATTCTATTCTCAAGAGACAGGGATCTGAGATCTCATTTTCAGAGAAAAATCCCCCTCATAGTCTTCCAACATTTTCTTAATGTCCAGGATAAGTGTCATAGGTCCAGGGATGGTGAAAAACTCAAAGAAGACAGCCATTTATTTCCTCAAAGGTTTATTTTATTAAAATAATGGTACCGTATGGAAATATACAGTGGTATTCTAAACAAACAAAAGTGAATATGAGTTCTTATCTCCACGTTTCTACCTTTTATCCCAAGATTTTCTCAGGACTTTATCTTCTGTCAGTTGTTTGTTGTAGCTTCTTACTACATTCCTTTATTATTTTCTACATTCTTATTACTGCTCCAATGCTTTCCCGCATTGTAATCTATTTATATTGCTAAGTTTTATACTATCGACCTATTTCTTCCATTAATTTACTTTCTGTCCACTTCTCATGAGGGCAACCCTGTACTGTCAGCAATGTGGTTGGGATTGCTGCAATGTCACTAGATGTCACCATCTGGGTTGCATTTTCCAAGCCGTGTAAGGCTTCTTCCCTCCCACTTGTTCCAGCTGTTTAGTTATAATATCTCTGGTACTGCAGATTGGATAGTCCCTGCAGAGAATTCTGGGAGTTTTTTGAATGCAAGCTTGGCTAGTTGCCAGGGGATTTTAGGATTTAAGCAGCTATGAAGAGCATTGTTGCAGCTATTAACATGAATAGCGTTTCTAAGTGCTAGGCATGGGAAGATTGATTAAAGGGATAAAGTGACATAAAGAATAACGCCATGGATTTGGAACAGAACATCCTCCATCTGGAATTTGAATGATTCCGTCAGATATATGCTTTTACCATATATTTACCAAAGAGTAATATATATTGTATTACTCAATATATGTAATATCTAGCATGAAAAATGGTCACCCTACAGCAAACCTCATGGTGTGAAGTAATTCAGTGCTTGGTAAGCTAAAGCAAGTAGAGCTAGGTTAAGATTCATGGCTAGAAGAAGCATCCCCTTGGTGATTGGTTTAGTGAGAGTCTTTGTAGTATCTTGTCTTACAATCCTGATTACAACTTTGCAGCCAACACTAACAATTATCTTGATTGGCTTGTGCTGTCTTGGGGAACATTCTGCTCACACAAAAGATACCACACAAAGTACTTGGTTCTCTTTGCTGCATTCTTCACTGTAACACTACTCAGCTTTGGTGTTTGTTTGTTTGTTTTTATTTATTTATGATTCCTTACCGCTGCATCTGTCTCTTTCTCTCTCTGAGAGCATGCGGGGAAGGTCAGGCTGGGCATGGTTATCTTTAAGTGAATCCAGACAAAGAACAGAACCTCCCTTTTATGGTTGCAGTAATCACATTCAAACTCCACCTTACACTGGTGGAGTTTCCTGTAGTTATATACTCTTCTGAAGTGACAAGTATACACAGAAATTCAATAAATTTATTTTTCCAATGCAGGTGTTAGTTTGGAACAGATAGATTTAAAACTTTAAATTTAATTTAATTTGAAGTTAAATAAATGTTTATCATTGCCATTAACACACCAGAACTGGGGTCATTGAACACACAATTAGGCTAAAATATGGTACTTTAATGTGGTATTTGTACTTCAGGCTGTTGTGGAACTCAATCATAAGCATATTGTATGGATCAGGTCATTTCATTACATTAAAATATAATAAAGTACTGAAGAAGCTTCTTGGATGAGAAGCGAAACATCTTCAAGGAAAAACAAAATCCCATTTGCCTTTTGAAAAAGCACCTTTGGAATAACAAAGTATATTTATTTAGGAATAATATGCTAGGTAAATACAGCAGATACGTTTTGTTAATTTGTGTTTTACGGTTTAATGTATTATGTGATCTGATTTTGAATACTAAATGGTTGTTTGGTTTATCTTAATAGTCCGGATATTGTTGTTCTAATACATTTTGTCTCCAACTGAATGTTTCAGTATCTTTATCATATTTGTTTCAATGGTTATTATTTCCACCTCATCAGCCCATCTGCTTATTTTAGCTTCTCATTCCTTCCTCTTTTCTGGCTTCTGCATGGAAATCTCCAAGGTCATCGGTTTACATTTCAGCTTTGTTTGTACAGTATAAGAATGTAGGCAAGTGCATTTAATTCATTTCTTTTTTATGGATTTGTTCTAGCTTGGAAAACACTAGAGGAAAAGTCCGTTTCCTTCCTTGAAGTCTGCTTGTGACACTTGTGGTTTCCTTAGCAAAGCTTGGTCCTTGATTTGAAATTACCTTTTAATATTAATTTGAACGTTTGAATGAATTAAACATGAGGTTTGTTTAGGATAGCTAAGAAGCTTCATTCAGTCAATTATATCTGGACTTAAGATATTTGCCCAACAGATCAGTAACCTTTGGCATTTGGGATAAGACTGAACTCATTTAACATTATTTAAGTTCTCACAGTATTCTTCTATCCTAAGTTGGCAAGCAGTTATTTCCATGTGGCCCAATATTAGTATGCACTAGCAGAGTCACTTCCATATCTACAGATGAATGGCACAATAATATGTCTTTTTTTAACCCAAAGGTCCATCTATACCAGCAGTTCTCAACCTGTGGGTCGTGACCCCTTTGGGGGTCGAATGACCCTTTCACAGGGGTCACCTAAGCACGCGCTAGCCCACCATCTTGGTGCCACGCCCCCTTTGTCACCTCATCATGCGCAGGGAGGGGGCGGGACAGGGGTCGCGGCGGCAGGGCGGGGGTCGCGGCATTAGGAAGGTTGAGAACCACTGATCTATACAATACGATACATACAAGAGTAGAGATGAGAGATTCTAGTTGGATCTTTTGTCCACAACTGTGGACAGTTGGATCTGGGTTCAGATATCATGGTAAACAAGCCATGGAAGGAAAGATATGTTTATCCAATTCTGTTTTGGGGGGGGGAAAACAAAAGTAAAGCTGGAATGATTGAGAAGTTGTGCACCTCACTTGTTTCTGATTAAGCTAGAATCCTTACAATTCTGCTTACATAACTCAAGCAATGATAAATTTATAGAACACATTTTTTATTTATAAATGTCTGGAATGATAAACTGCAAAATAAGATCCAACTTTGTCTTTTCTCTCTTTTTATAGTTATGGATTTGAATTACTTGTTATGGTTTTGAATTAATTATGAAACTGAATTATAGCACATTTATCAGATATAGTTGTTTTGATCCCTTCTCTACTCTACTTTTTCTCTGTGCCTCCCTCTGTGAACTAGATGAAGAGTTGTGACTGAAAACTATCATAAACTTGATGAAAAATTCAGTTTTCCTTTGTTAATCTCCACACACACTTCTCATAGAAAATGTGCAATTATAGACCTGTCAGGATTGATTTTTAGGCAAACTCTTAAAGACAGCAGTTGTGTGAAATTGTCAACTAGGAGTCACAAATTTAAGTCAGGAATTAAAGGGCTTACCCAGAAATCTGAATCAAAGGACAACTCAAAATATCACTTGGACCCAAGATTAGTTTGGGTCCATACCAAAAGTGGAGAACATTGCTAATCTAGGATTGAGATATTCAGGGTTTATGTCCTTTGGATAAATATAACTTTTACAAATTTTGGTAGCTTGTTGAGAGTTAGTTCGGTTGTGATGATTAAGGCATCAGGCTAGAAATCAGGAGGCCATGAATTTTAGTCCTGTCTTAAGCATGAAGCCAGTTTGGTGACCGTGGGGCAATCACGCTCTCTCAGCTACTTCCGAAAAAGAAGAAGAAAACTATAGGGACTAGTTCAGGCAGTTGGCAAGATTAAAAATAAAAGCTTCTTAAGAAGAAATGCATGGTATTTCATTTTACCTAAGGTAGATTTTGGAATTCAGCTGCTTCATTTATGTGCTTCCTATCTTGGACTGCTTCAGTTTAAGAAATATTCCTTCTGTTTCAAAAAGCTTTTGGGGCAGACAAGAGAAAAAACAAGAGTGCTGTTAGCAATATATTCAAGGAAACCACTAATGTAGAATTATGAACTAGAATAAAAGCAAAAATATTTTTTTTCTCCTGCGGATTTATAATCCTTTGAATATAAATGTGTTTTGGGAAGTTGAACTATAAAAACATATCTTTGCTTTAGAATCGAATTCAGGCCAATTTGTTTCAGTTACCAGATGCTAAAGAAGCCTCGCCCATCACTCCCCTGTCCCTTGACACTCTTATCTAAAATTATTGTGCGCAATACATGTTCTTTTCACCCAAATATTAAGTCAGCAGGGTCATATTTTGCAACTGTTTCATGTGGCCTTTTCTTTAAATTTGCTTACTGTCATGGGACCTTAGACAGTGGCTAACTATGCCTAGACTTCAAAACTAACAGGATTAGGCCTACCTGGATAGGGCTATCAGATCTCGGCTGCAAAAATCCAGATGATGACTAGATATCAAGAAAGAAATGTACAAACCCTGTTTTATGGCTGTATGGATTTTTCCATCCGAGATTTGCTAGTCCAGTACTTTGATGGGATTCCTCCAGTGAGGTAGCCTGGAAATTTGGAAAAACTTTTCAGAACAAGGAATTAACTAAGTATTGTACTGCTGCACTGAAATTTTTGTATACCAATCTGTTCATGATGCCATCAGGAAATGATCCTGACTTGGGGACTTCTGTCCTTTTTTCTGTCATAAAGTGAACCTTAAAGGACCCCAGTGAGACTGACCCCTTCGGTTTTAATAGACAATTTTCCTTCTTCCTGAAAACAGGACATAGAGCAGAAATTGGTATTATGTACTTTCTTACCATTCCTAATTTCTTTAGAAACAGGAGTGTGGTGGCTCACAAAGTTAAGATGCTGGGCTGATGATCATCAGCCACATTTCAAGACTCATTGCTGTCACGGGGGGGGGGGGTGAGCTCTGGTCACATGTTCCAGGTCCTGCCAACCCAGCCATTCGAAAACAGACAAGTGCAAGTAGATAAATGGGTACCACTTCGGTGAGCAACTTCACGGGGACATGAAAGGAGCCTCCAACTGGGTGTTCCCCGGGCAACGGTGATGTCACTGGCAAATCCTTTCACCACAGAAGCACTTAGGTGCTTCCAACATAGAAGTATAGTATTTCTTTAGGATATAATCAAACGAAATAACTGCTAATTCAGAATTTCTTCTTCTAGAAACTTTTATCTTATTTTAAGAAGTTTGAGGGAGTTCTATTTTGTAAACATGCAGGTTCAGAAATTCAGAATTTCTTTCATGAAATGGTGAAAACTCCTCTCTGGTTGATGCAACCAAGATGTTTATGAGTGTATTTATATTTATTAATGTGCTTAATGTATGAACAACAAAGAAGAACTGATGAAATGTCTTTTTCTAATATATATCCTGATCAGAGGTGGGTTCCTGCCGGTTTGGACTGGTTCTTTAGAACCATTAGTGGGAATTTCCCCCCGCTCACTGAACCGGCAGCGATGGCCAGCTGGACACGCCCCTGAACCGGCTCTCTCGGCGGCGCCACATCTTGTTTTTTGCTTCTGCGCCACATGCAGAAGCTGTTTTTTGCTTCTGTGCATGCATAGAAACTGGGTTTTTAGCACTGCGCATGCATGCATGGCACGTGAGGAAGCGAACTGGCAGCGAGGTAAGCCAGAACCCACCCCTGATCCTGATATGATTATTCTGAAAAAGAGGTATGATTGGCTTTACAAAATCTCGATTTGATCAAAGCCAAAAGGTTTTAAATGTGGCACCTTCATGAAAAAGGTGAAGGCTTCTAAAAGCAACAGCTAACTGAATGGATTAGAGTTCTAGCTCCAGATGGAATATCACATGTTTAGATTTAAGTAAGTACAATACAAAAACAGAATAGGGAAACAAGTAATGTATGTTTTGTCTATTTTAACTCTGAGATGGAGTCTTGCAGTAGGCAGTGTTTTTGTGGGTGGGTCCATGTTTTCATTTCATTTCATTTTTTTTGCTATGAAGGGCTACAGGGAGCTTGGCCAGTTTATATTCCTAGAATGAATGGGACAAAAATCCTTGATCTGTGTAGTGCAGGAGAGAGAAGTTAAGAGAAAAATGGGTGTATTGAGTCTGACAGAAGCACAGTTTACTGCACCCTTTGGACACATTACTTTAATTTGTGTGCTTGTATGCATGTGGGTGTGAGGGAGAGAGAGAGAGAGAGAGAGAGAGAGACTGGAGGGGAGAGAGGGGAAAAAACTTGCATCACTAAAAATCTGTATTTTTGCCACTAAATTCAGCAGAATGAACTGTGGGGCAGATGAAAGATCTGGAGATGTTAAATAAGTGCTCCAGAAGCTGCTATGTCACTCTCCTTCAAGATATTTTGGAGTGAATCTGATAATGATATACAGTAGCAGTTATCTATGGTCTTCTTCTTACATACAGACTTTGAGGCCATATTACATGCTGAGTTATAAAAAAAGTATGTTAATGTACACTTCTTGGTACTTTAAAAAGAATAACAAGGTGACATAGCAGTAAGTTGTTTTATCTTTTTAAATAGCTTTTACTGTTTTTTTTATTATTTTTGTTATTTTTTGTATTATTTTTATGTTTTAACTTTGTGAGACACGTAGTCATATGAGCATTGAATATCTATTTATTGAATATTTATTCATTGAATAAATGAATGAATAAATGAAGTTGGGAAATTCTTCATGTACAGTACTGTGCAAAAGTGTTAGGCGGTTGTGCAAAAATGCTATAAATTAAGAGTGCTTTCAGAAATAAAAGTGTTAATAGTTTATTTTTATCAATTGACCAAATGGAAAGTAAATGAACAGAAGAGAAATCCAAATCAAATCAATATTTTGTGTGAGCACCCTTTGCCTTCAAAATAGCATCAATTCTTACACTTGCACAAAGTCAGGGATTTTGTAGGATTAGAGTCAGGTGTATGATTATATAAGCAGGTGCTAATGATCATCTATTTTACATGTAGGTTGAAACACAATCATTAACTGAAACAGAAACAGCTGTGTAGGAGGCTTAAAACAGGGTGAGGAACAGGCAAACTCTGCTAATAAGGTGAAGTTATGTTAAGTTTATAAATAAACATATTTATATGTTTATATGTTATGTTTATACTTATACTTGTTTTCTCATACATGCTTGACAAAATAAATAAATAAAAATAAATAAAAAATAAAAATAAATAAATATAGTTTCATCTCACACACCATGGCAAAACTGAGCACAGCAACAAGATAAAAGGTTAGGGTTAGGGTTAGGGTTAGGGTTAGCTATACTGCATTAACAAGGTCTCTCCCAAGCAAAGATTTCAAAGCAGACTAGGGTTTAAAGATGTGCTGCTCAAGCTCTTTTGAAGAAGCACAAAGAAATGGGCAATGTTGAGGACTGTAGACCCAGTGGTTGGCCAAGGAAACTTAATGCAACAGATGAAAGATACCTCATGCTTACTTCCCTTTGACATTGGAAGATATCCAGCAATGCCATCAGCACAGAATTGGCAGAAACCGTAGGGACCCAGGTATACCTAGCTATCTACTGTCTGGAGAAGTCTGGCCAGAAGTGGTCTTCATAGAAGAATTGCAGCCAAAAAGCCGGACCTCCGATGTGGAAACAAGGCTAAATAACTCAACTATGCACGAAAACATAGGAACTGGGGTGCAGAAAAATGGAAGCAGGTGTTCTGGACTGATGAGTCAAAATTTGAAATATTTGGCTATAGCATGAGGCAGTTTGTTCACTGAAGGGCTGGAGAATGGTACAATAATGAGTTGTCTGCAGGCTACAGTGAAGTATAGTGGAGATTCCTTGCAAGTTTGGGGCTGCATTTTTGCAAATGGAGTTGGAAATTTTGTCAGGATCAATGGTTCCTCAATGCTGAGAAATACAAACAGAAACCTCTCCATCATGCCATACCATCAGAGAGGTGTCTGATTGGCCCCAAATTTATTCTGCAGCAGGACAACAGCCCCAAACATACAGCAAATGTCATTCAGAACTATCTTCAGGGTAAAGAAGAACAAGAAGTCCTGGAAGTGATGGCTTGGCCCCCACAAAGCTCTGATCTCAACATCATCAAGTCTGTTTGGGATTACATGAAGAGACAGAAGGATTTGAGGCAGTCTACATCCATAGAAGATCTGTGGTTAGTTCTCCAAAATGTTTGGAACAAACTTGAAGGAACCTTGCCGAGTTCTTTCAAAAACTGTGTGCAAGTGTTCTTAGAAGAATTGATGCTATTTGGAAGGCAAAGGGGTGGTCACACCAAATATTGATTTGATTTGGGTTTTTCTTCTGTTTATTAACATTCCGTTTTGTTAATCAATAGAAAATAATCTATTAACACTTCTATTTCGGAAAGCATTTTAATTTACAGCATTTTTGCACAGTACTGTGCTTTTATATACATCAGATATTCGAGATGGAGATTTATGGACCCTGAGGGAGTTTAGAGTTTTCCTTGAGGATTTGGTGGGTAGTTCAGCCAAGACCTAACTCATAGCCCGGAATGATATCCGCCAGAAATTTCTGTGAATCCCACCCTAAAAATGTTCTGGAAGTCTTTAAAAACCTGGCTGTTCTCCCAGGCCTCAGTGTAGGGGGGCTTTGGAGCCCTGTCGGTGTTCTTTTCTTTAATGGGGATATTGTTGTCCACACATTTTATATTCTTTATTGTTTTTCTGTTTTAAATAGTAAAATTTCCAGAGACATTATGGAGTTGGATGGCCTCCAATCCAATGAATGAAATGAATAAATAATAATACAAATGAACAGATGGCATATTGGTAAAACATGTTATGGATAATAAATAGTATATTTATAATGAAGGTGCAGTATCCACAGGAGAGAGTAAACAAAAAGCAAGCTAATGGATGTGATCCTGTGATCCCAAACCACACACTTTTTTGCCTGTGGAGACACAGGTGAGGCCTGTAAAAAGGGGGAACAGTCTTCAATGACACAACTATAACCACCATCTTGTATTGTTTCCCTTAGCAATGGATGCCCCTGTACAAAGGCTATTTAATTTCTTTATTGTAGTTTATAACATCTATCTCAGCCTTGGGGCTCTGGATGATAAACAACAATTAAAAGCATAAAATAGCAATAATATATAATAAATACAAATTGGTGGTCAAGGTAAACCATCACAACCAACCCATGGGCTCACATATCCCAACCCTTATGTCCACTGCTGTAAGAAGGTCTACCTGAAAGATTCGGGGTTAATCTAATTTTGGGGCAGAGGTGTGTGATGTTTCAAAGGACACATTATTTGGGATACACCATGTTTTGTAATTGCTCAGATTAGTATTCCAAAGTTTTATTGCCTATAATAAAAAGGTGAGTTTTCTTTTATGAAGTAATTGTACTAAATTTTACAAGTTGTAAAAGATCTAATAGAAGTTTTTGTTATTTTTTCTAACTGGTAAAAATTCTGGCTGCATCTCCATTGCTTTCTTAGGGTGTTTCTCAATCTGCATTCTGCTAGCCCAGTCTGTAGTGGGAATCCATGAAGCATATGGATGATTAAGTGTAGAGAATTGATAGAATCTTCAGATAGTTGTTATTTTAAATTAACTGTTATAGCAAATCATAAAGGGTACATGCACAGACAGAACATTTCATGATTATAGGCTTGTTAGCGATCCTAGTATCCACGAAACATCAAGTTTCAGCAGATAACCAAAATAAAATGCTTACAATTAAAATACAGATTGTGACATTGAGAAGGTTAAGACTTCAGCTATTTTTAGTTCCTAGCATTCTGAAAGATAAGCAAATCTGGAAGTATTATTCCTTCTGAGCCTTATAACAAGATCTGTTTGATCTGCTTATGTACATTACTTTAGAAGACAAACAGCACATTTATTAGACTGGCCATTAATTTAGTTGAAGGTTGAGGTTTTCATAAGAAATATGAAAGAAAGAAAGAAAATTACATGTTTATAATGAAGGCATGATTTTGAATGTGCTTTATTGGATCTGCTTTATTTATTAGCTGCTCAAACTGAGAAAAAGGAAAAGAATTATCAGAAAAAAAATAAAAGAAAGAAAGAAAGATGGAGCAAAACTCCCGCTTGATCTAGGTTTCAGTTTCAGGGGAATGGCAGTAGGAAAAAAAAGAAGTGAATATAAAAATATTGTTGTGTTTTCACATAGTAACTGTAGCACTTGGGTGGGCAAAATGAAGATTACATTAATCCTAAAGGTTATCTAGTGATTACATTAGTTGATTAGTATTATGCATGCAATATGTTTGTAAGCAGTGAGTACAGCACGAGCAGTGGCAAATATTGCCCGAATGAAAAAAAATTCCCTGCTTTAGAGAGAGTGTAGCATGTAAGAGACCCTGCACTACCTATTCCTAGAAGAAAAGGAAAGATGGTAGGTCCAGGGGAGGAGACTGGAGGAGCCATGATGCCCAACTTCCAGTTCTGGTGCTGAGGAAGGAAGAAGTAATTACTCTAGTGGATTCCCTAAGATAAGAAGTCGCTTACGATCAAAAGTTGTATTGGGACTGGAAAAGGAGTGATAAAAAAGGGAACAGATGACTATCTTGCAAGAAGAACATATAATATAGAATGATAGAGTTGGAAGGGACCTCGGAGGTCTTCTAGTCCAATCCCCTGCTGTATACCATTTCAGACAAATCATTGTCCAGTCTCTTTTTGAAAGCCTCCAGTGATGAAGCACCCACAATTTCTGAAGGCAAGCTATTCCATTGGTTGATTGCTCTCACTGTTAGGAAATTTCTCCATAGTTCTAGGTTGCTTCTCTCCTTGGTTAGTTTCCAACCATTGTTTTGTGTCTCATGGAACATCACATGGGAGTGTCACACGGGAAGTACAGAACAGTTCTCAGCTGCTGCATTTGCAGTCATTCTAAAGGCATTCTGATCTCAGCACAGATGATTGGAAGTTGGCTGTACTTTTGATTTTCCTCATATTGTTTTGGGAATAGAAGTTGCGTCCTACTAGCAGAGATACCCATAACAATGGTTGAGAAACACTGTTACAGAATGTGGTTTTTAGAAACAAAACTATTGCATAGTAGTGTTCAATTTGCAAATAAACTGTTTTGACTATTAGTTACATTATGACCTTAAAAGACACAGCTTTAGAAGTGGTAATGATTACTAAAATATTAAAAATCCAGAGGAAAAATGGTCATCAAGAAAATATGAGTTAATATTTTTACACCAAAGTTTTGGCAGAAAGATTTGGACTTTTACACATTTCACATTTAACTACGATGAAGATACAGAAGTTGTATTTGAGAATTCTAACAGTCTAAGAACTCTATCTAAGTAGAGCTAATTCTTCAAATCAGACTCACCTTAAATGTAAACTGAGATCAAGATGCATGAGAAATAAATATATACACTACATTAAAGACTCCTGTTTGAAAAGCTATTATAAGAGGTATAATATTGGCAGCAAGTCAAAGAAATTAATTCATATCCTCTTCTTAATCTAGCCATAGAAAGTGGACAACATAACTGACAATAAAAAGAATATGATGGACTGCAGATTTGGAAATGCATAAATTAATAAGTGTTAGAAGCAGAATCAGGGGTGGGTTCCTCCCGGTTCGGACCGGTTCTCCCGAACTGGTAGCTGCCCGCTGGTGACATCACGATGACATCACTGAACCAGATCGGTCAGTGCCAGTCCGTGGGGGCCGCCATCTTTTTTTTGAATTTTTTTTGAATTTTTTTTGATTTTTTTAAAAGAATTTTTTAATTTTTTTCCTTCTGAGCATGCGCAGAAGCTGACTTCTGGCACTGTGTATGCGGTCGCCATCTTTTTTTTGGCTTTAAAAAAAAATCGGATTTTTTGTTACTGCGCATGCGCATGTGCGCCCACGCGGCGCGGGAGCGAGTGAACCGGCAACGAGGTAAGTTGGAACCCACCCCTGAGCAGAATATAGAAATAAATGATGAAACAAAGAAAAAGAGAATGTAAACAGGAAAAAAGTATATGAGAACGATAACTGCAGGGAGTTAGCTGAATGTGAGGAACCATGGCAGGAAGGGGCAGTTAATTTTCCCAAGGGGTCACATGAGAAACTGGGACTGTTGTGGAGGACCAAACCAATGTAACTGATTTGAAGTCATCCAATTCAGTCACCTCAACTCCTCAGGATGCTCCAGGCGAGTTTGAACCATTTTGGAGCAAGGAATATTATCCTGCAAAATGTTTGACCAAAGAAGAAAATCTACAATAGGCACAAAATTGTACATAGTTAGAAGGGATTTAGACTTAGGTTAGGTAGCCCTCGTTCTTCCAACAAAATTGCCATTAATTTACCAGGGCATTTTTGGATTTCCCACTTTGATCTTCCACATTTTTTAAAAAATCATCAATGATAATAAGTTAAAACAAGAATATGTACCTCACCAAAGCTGTCAGGTAAATAGTCATTTATATTTTTTAAAAAAATCAGTCAAGAAGATGCTTGTGTGAAATATCTATATCTAATTTATTTTAACTGTTCTCAAATGTTTCAATGACTCTTTACTGTATGAATCATGAATGGATAACTCCCCTTTAATTTCATGTTCATTATCAGTGACATGATATCAGCTTTGTTGGGGAACCATGAAGGGAACAATGACAATAAATCTATCATAACTGCATTAAAACCCTTGTGCTTTTGGGTCATAATATTCTAGGTTCCAGACAGCAATGTTGCTATTTATTTATTTACTTATTTAATCACATTTATTTGTTGCTCATCTCGTGGTTCAAGGCAACTCTGAGTGGCTTGCAGGAAGATGAAACACACAAACATCTGACAATTATAAATATAAAACATATTAAAATTATAAAAATTAAAACAACTAAAATTAGTAATTTATTATCCAATGAGATACTTATTTCTACATCTCATTTTACCTGTTTAAGGACTAGTTTCTTTGTCTGCTTAAGAGATACTACGTATACTTCAGTATGGTTGTACCATGTAGAATCACATAATTTATTTAGTGAATCCAGTGGGAATCTGACATTTTCTATGGTCTGTTTACATTCATATTCATACACAGCTGAGAGAAACTCAGGGATATCTTTTAGTACTTCATACCTTAAGCCAGTCTGCAATATTGCAGTTTCTTGTGCCTCATAAGGAACATTTGATGTGGTATATTGCACAACATGAAGGAATGCTATTCAAAGAACAATTGGAGGTCTAAATGGGCCTGTTCTGCCCCAGTTATCAACCACAAAGAATGCAACACACACATGCTTCAAACACACTGTTGTTTTACTATTGAAGGTCTACTAATTTAACTTCTTAGTATCCATTTTCAATAAACATACATTTAAAACAGGTTTTTTTTCAAACACTGGCTGTTAATTGAACTTCATTAACAGCCAGCAAGAGTTCAAGAGATAATTGTCTCAATTGAAGAAACAAGATTGCAGATAAGCACAGTGCTTACAGTAGTTGGCAAAACTCCCAGAAATAAATGTGCAGGACCACACCCGCCTCCTCACTGTCCGACGTGGGTACCAGCTGCACAGGCCGCCGGCGCATCACCACCACAGCCTCTTCGCTGTCGGAGTCCGCAACCAGCTGCACGGGTCGCCGGCGGGCCACAACAGGGCCACAAATGTCTCTACATAGGCTTACTCTCATTGTCTGGGTTCTGGAGAATGAGTCTTCCCCTCCAATGCCTGTATCAAGGATTGGGTTTTTTTTTTTCCATTCTCTGAGATTGCCTGGAAAAGTCCCTGAAGTTTTCTTGACAAAACATTTTAGAAGTGGTTTGCCATTGCATCCTTGCTAGACCTGAGAGAGCAGGATGGCCTAAGGCCACCCAGCTGGTTTCATGCCCAAGTTAGGACTAGAACTCATGATCTGATGATCAATTGATTATGATCTCATGATCAATTTCTAGTCTGATGCTTTAACCACTACACCAAACTGGCTCTATATCAAGGATAGAACAGAGTTAAAATTGGAAGTCAGATTTTCTCAGAGGATTGCCTTTCTTTTGTTTCGATTCATCCCTCTTTACATTGGCGAAGCTTATACCACTATCTTCATTTAGGGCAATTGGTTTATGATCCAAAGATGTCTATGTGGCTGTTTTCAGAATTGAAAATCATATAAGATTTTCTTGTTTTTCAATTTCATATTGAGTTCAAATATGTGTCAAGAAAATAACAGTGGAAATTAGCAAGCACAATACTTTTTAAAAGTTAAAAATAATACTACTTTGGTTGAAAATGGTTTTATTTCCAGTACAATAATATAAGCCATCAGTGACAATAATCTTACGACATTTGTTGATAAGTAAGTGCAAGATTGTTGATTCAAAATATAAGGCAGTCAAGCTCTATTTAAAAAAAAGCAGGCTGTAAATCACAATAAATGATTATATAGAACTGTAATCAACCATATGTTAGCAATATACATAAATTTTCATACACATTATGCATATTCTGCCTTCTTCCAGAAACACATAAAATACTAAAAGGCACTCTTGAGCTTCTCTTAGCTGTGTATGAATGTTAATTTAGGCAACCATACAAAATAAATCAAAAATGTATGTAAAATCTTAAAAATCACTTTACCGATGAACTAAAAACTGATTTAGCCAGTTTCAACTTTATATCTGAAAATGTTTTAATTCCCACTTTGCATCTTAGAAAAAAGTTATTTATACTTAATGGTTATGTCAGAGCTTTACTCAAAGGGCTAAGCAAAAAGATCTTGGCAGGTCATAAGCATAAAGTTATTTATTATGTGCAGTGGAATATAACTTATACAACTTGTTGATGGCATGCTGAGAAAAACTTGAGAGATAAAGTACATAATTATTAAATATAGTATAGGGCTGGAAATAATACATCTATTTTACTAAAAATGTAATCTTATATACTGGCACAGGAATGAGATTTTATAGAGTAAAATACAGTAAATTATAATCTGAGTTTTGAAATATTAGAGCTCAAATAACTATTGTCCTATGCTGGCAATCTACTGAGATGGATGTACAAATATCTAAATTGGCCTTCCTCATCTTCAAGGTTAGGCACTTAGTTACAATTGGCTGCAGTTACAATGGCCAGTATCAAAACCAGAAAGCATGGGAATACTGTTTTGAAACATAGTCTACAACACCGTTTAATCCTAGAAATGCAAAATGTTCTTTGTTGTTTTCTAAAGTGCTTCTTCTCTTCTGTTTTGGTAACCGGTTTCATCTTTTACTAATGTTTACAATGTCCTTTATTAGTATCAGAGTATTTCCTTGTCTTGTTGAAATGGTTACCTCAGGAAGCAAGTGGTGAACATCTTATTTCAAAGTATATGGCAATTTTTGTCCTCTGCAGAATGAAGTAATTATTAAATGCTTTGTCAATGATTATTTAACATACATATCATGTGTATGTAGATGAGCAATCATCTACCGTTTCTCTGTTGTTGAAGAATATCCTTGAAAACATGCTGATGACCCTTCTAACCTTTTATAACAAACCCCATTCAGATAATTCATACTGAATTCCCAAACATTCCTTCTATTTTACTATGAGTTTCATTTATCATTACCTTATTGAAACCTACATTATAATCATTTTTTTTGAGATTTAAAAGAACTTCACTGCAGTTCTAGTTGATATTTTTATAAATTGCAGCCCTATTTGGAAATTATTTATTTATTTATTTATTGTTTTGTTTTTAGTGGACACTATTGTTCAGTAATTCAATTGCTTTTGACCATAATCCAATAGACATAACATAAAATTTCTATTTTCATGTTATGATAGATGATTAGATTATTTTGATATTCTTTTCATGACAGAAGATGCTTTATAAGGTCTCCATTCTTCTCTATTTTATCCTGACAATAAGCCAGTAAGGAGAGTAAGATTCAGAGAAATGGATCATAGACTTTCACCACCATCAAAATAAAAACTCAATTTTCTCTTGTGTAAAAACAAGATATGGCTTACCTTACCTTGATTTTACAAATCAAGGCCACTTTATTTTAGAATTTTATCTTAAAATTCTATTAGTAATACCAACAGTATTTAAAAGGAAAGTTTTGAGAGAATTGGTCTCAAACTATTCTTACTTTGAAGTATTTCCCCTCCTCCCACTTATATGGCAAGTCATGTGTCCTCTTTCTTTTTCCCCTTTGCTCATTTTAAAAGTATATTGAGAAATCAACATTGCAACATTCATTCAAGCACAGCGTTATTCCATTTTAGTGAGAAAAAAAGAGGGGGAAGCTGTCACTACTATAATGAGGGATGCTATTTATGTTATGTTCTGAGACTGAAGAGGCTTGAGACAGGCTTCAAACAACAGCTCTTTATTATAACTATATACAAGATCCAGCAGAGAGCCAGACTGACAGCTTCCCCTTTTATAGGGAGCTGTCAGATGGCTCAGCCAATCAGCAGTCTCCATTTTCCCGCTCAATCAACGGACCTTGGAGTAGACCAGGCAGTCTCAATATCTAACAATTTAACTATTTTTTTCTATCTCTAGCACACATCCAGACAGCCAGTGCATCATGAATTCCTCCAATCTTTGAGCAGCAAAATGTATGCAAGCATTAAATTTGCACTGACTGCTCTTTCAGTTCCAAAGCTCTTGTGGCTTCTGAAACTCTGGAGACACTGAATATATTGGAGAACACTTATATTGGAGAACCTGCCTTCCATTGAGGACCTGTATACTGCACAAGTCAAAAAGAGGGCGGTGAAAATATGTACAGACCCCTCACATCCTGGACGTAATCTGTTTCAACTCCTCCCCTCGGGACGTGGCCAATAAAGAATTCTATTCTATTCTATATGGATTAAATCAATAGTTTATTATCATATTTTGTTAGAGAAATACAAAATTGATACAGAAGAAATTTGGAACAGAGAATTGGAGTATAGCACATTACTGAAGCGGGCCAGTTTGATGTAACAGAGTAACAGAGTAACAGAGTTGGAAGGGACCTTGTAGGTCATCTAGTCCAACCCCCCCTCCCGCTCAAGCAGGAGTCCCTACACCATTTCCGACAAATGGCAGTCTAATTTCCTCTTGAAAGTCTCAATTGTTGGAGCTCTCACAACCTCCGAAGGCAAGCTGTTCCACTTGTTGATTGCTCTCACTGTCAGAAACTTTCTCCTTATTTCCAGGTTGAATCTCTCCTTGGTCAGTTTCCATCCATTATTCCTTGTCTGACATTCTGGTGCCTTGGAAAATAGCCTGACCCCCTCCTCTCTGTGGCAGCCCCTCAAGTATTGGAACACTGCTATCATGTCTCCCCTGGTCCTTCTCTTCGCTAGACTAGCCATGCCCAGTTCTTGTAACCGCTCTTCATATGTTTTAGTTTCCATCCCCCTAATCATCCTGGTTGCTCTTCTCTGCACTTTCTCTAGAGTCTCGACGTCTTTTTTGTAGTGTGGTTTAAGTTTAAGACTGAAACCAGGAGACTTTAGTATGCATGAAATCATCTAAACGAAGTTGGACCCATCACTCGCTCTCAGTCCTAGGAAGCAGGCAGAGGCAAACCACCACTGAAATCTTGCCAAGATAACTGCAGGGACTTGTGCAGGCAATTGCCACAAATCAACACTGACTCAAAGGCACTATCCCTCCACCAACTATTGGTGAAACAAGGGCTTCAGGTTTTAAGGAATGTTAGAATTATTTTATATGATTTAAAAACTCTGGTTGATTAGTTCAACCGCAAAATAATTTTTAACATTATTTGGCACTTTGAAGAAATTTTTTTAAAAAGTTAACTGTCATCTTTTCCCTGATGGGAATATAATAAAGCTGAAGGAACACAACCCATTACGGACATATCTGCTGGTCACTCCTTACATATTAACTTTTTGGTAACCCAGGTTTTTGGAAGCAAATTAATAAAACATATTAATATGTCAGTAAGACAAATCCCTAAACGTAGATTTCTAATTTTATGAAGAACTATGGAAGTATTGTATTTGAATATATGTGAAAAAAGTGATTATGCATTCCTAGAATGATGTTTATATGCCATATATTAAAAAAGTAGGCTTAATTAAGCTTGTCAGCCTTTGAATTGGCTTTCAATTGGAAGAAGGGCAATTTTGAGCAATATAATTCTGGGGTCAAATTTTTTAAAAAAACCCGAACGATAATTTCCTCTCTAATTTTTAAGAAATCTTCATTAATGTTAGCTGTGTGAATTATTTTGTCTCCCATTATTCTTCCTTTTTCTGTTTCTGCTCCTACATCCTTCCCTCTGTTCAAGTAACTATATACTTATTCAGAATTTTAAAGACTACGAAGAGGATTTCAACCCTCAAAATTCATGTGATAAGAATCTTTGAAATTTCATAAAATGTGGTTGCTTTTCATTTTAGTGCCTGCTCATTAAGACATTTATCACTTTCCTAAAACAAAGGACCCTTTTACAATTTCAAAGTGTGATCAACATCAGTGGATAATGTCCCTTATAACTGCCACAGAATTTAAAAGACTGTAATAATTTGTAGACTACATGCATGAAAGTTATACACAAGAATGCTTTTTATGTGTTATTTTATGTTTTCTAAAAACGGTTATCCAGCATAAGATGTATCTTGATATTTTGGATCAATGCACACAAAACAGACTGGAGACTAGAAGCTCATTTCCCTTTTTTTGCCTCGTGTTGACTTTATTCTATTTTTACATGTGTGAAAAGATGCAGAAAAGATGACCTTTAATTACAGCTAGAAAACAAAAACACTGTGTAGGAAATAACTTTTCTACAGAGGTAGCAAGCAATCTTCAGCTAGATATGGCCACAAAAACAGTGTTATTTCTTAGAAGCTGGAAAACAAATATATGGCATATAGTAGCTTCTTAACCTTATTGCTCAGTGACATTACCGCTTGGTTTATTATTAGTTGCTTAGATATGATCACTCCAAAACCAACACCAACAAGAACAAATTTCCCTCCCCAGAGTTAAAATACAAAACATGCAAAAGAAAAGCGCCCTTCACAGAAGAAACTAAGGATGCCTTAGAGTGCTTAGATCCAATACCTTTTAACAGCTATTGCTATTGCTATTGCTAGGGTTATTGGTTTATTGATCCATTTCTTTGAAATAAAAGCTTTGCTCCTACAGCTTTGTTGTTAGTTTTCAGCATTTATCAGCCTGGATGCTTTGTTCATAAATACCAATCCTTTTTCTCCTTGCTGACATTACCCCCCCCCTTTCTACGTCTTAATGTGACAGGCCTGCCCACAAATCTTTGAAACATTTATGTACAGGTAGTCCTCGACTTTAAGAGCCGTGGTGGCGCAGTGGTTAGAATGCAGTACTGCAGTCTACTTCAGCTGACTGCTAGCTGCAGTTTGGCAGTTCAGATCTCACCGGCTCAAGGTTGACTCAGCCTTCCATCCTTCCGAGGTGGGTAAAATGAGGACCCAGATTGTAGGGGGCAATATGCTGACTCTGTAAAACTGCTTAGAGAGGGCTGTAAAGCACTGTGAAGCGGTATATAAGTGCTAAGTGCTATTGCTACAACAATTCATTCACTTATGACCATTTTTTATACTTACAACTGTTGCAGCATCCTCATGGTCATCTGATCAAAATTCGGATGCTTGGCAATTGGTCCATATTTATGATAGTTGTAGTGTCCTTGGATCATATGGTCATCTTTTGCAACCTTCTGACAAACGAAGACAGTGGGGAAGCCAGATTCACCTAACAATTGTGTTACTAACTGCAGTGATTCACTTAACAACTATGGCAAGAAAGGTCATAAAATGGGGTAAAATTCACTTAATAATGTCTCACTTAGCAACATAATTTTTCGGCTTAATTGTGGTCGTAAGTGAAGGACTACCTGTATTTTTGGTATTTCCCCTTTTAAGAGGTAACCAACATGCACATTCCTAATAAATTTTATTGAGTTCCATGTGTTCTATATTTCTTGCATTATTTCTGGCCATTCCTAGAGATCATGTCCTAGAGATTCAGGTAGCTCTCATCTGAATCTATAGCATGTTGTTGCATTAGTAAGTGTTCTTTTAAAAGTCTAGACTTGTTTTGTAGCTGGAATTGGGTTGTTGTAATTTTGGCTTCTCATCTTTTTAGTTTGTTCCTTCATTTAAAGTAGGATGGCCAACAGAATGTCCACAGGCTCCATTTCCCCCAGCATGCCCAAAGCCTTCAGATTGACTACTTCAGCTTCAACCACAACAATACACGAGCACACAATAGATACAAACTTAATGTAAACCGCTCCAAACTCGACTGCAGAAAATACGACTTCAGCAACAGAGTGATCAATGCCTGGAATTCACTACCTGACTCTGTGGTTTCTTCCCCAAACCCCAAAAACTTTAACCTTAGACTGTCTACTGTCGACCTCACCCCATTCCTAAGAGGTCTGTAAGGGGCGTGCATAAGCGCACCAGCGTGCCTACCGTCCCTGTCCTACTGTCCTATTGTCCTCATCTATCTGTATTCACCTTGATTATGTTTATGATTATACCTATACCTGCTATCTTGTACATGTTTGACAAACAAATAAATAAAATAAATAAATAAAATTGTGGGGTTTGGGCAAATTGCAGGCATGAAATGGATGACAACTTTTGGATATGTGTCTGTGACTCATATCATTCCTTTAAAAACTCAAAGTCCTATTTTTTCCACTCTGAAGAAAAATTATATTTTCCTTATAACATGTACGTCTATATGGATTCATCACATAAAATCAGTAAAAACAGGACATTCCTGACCTCATAGACATACAATTTAAATGGCAGGGCAAGGTCTACGGAAGAAGAAGAAGAAAACAAGGAGATACTAGAATCAGTATTGTCCTTACAATAGTAAACTGAACAAGAAATAATTCAGGGAGAATGAAATCCTCAGATCATTGACCTCAAAAACTAAGACACCCAGGCAATTCTCCTCATTGCCTACCTTGCCTTCCAGAAGGCCTTGAAGAGTAGACTCTGTCCACAAGCAATAGGGTGGGATGAAGGTAGAGCCCAGCAAAATATTTTGCAGATGTAGGGGAGAGGGCTGCACCAGGATGCCATGAAGTTGTATAGAGCTTGTATTTGTTTTAGTTTTGGTTTGTTTTTGTTGCTTCACTGTTTTGCATATCACACAGGGTTGTTATTGCAATCTGGGCAGTGCTGTATTTTTTAAAAATATATATAAATACTAAGAATATTTATTCTTACCTTCTCATTTTAGGCCAAATGAATGCATAGTTGTATTTTGTTTTATCAATAATCAAAAGGACTACTATATATGTAGAAACTCTGCTACTCAAGGTGTATCACACTGTTATTTGGAATTAATTATAGGGGGAAAGTCTGCACCTTTTCTTTAAGGGTCTCACCTTGGACATTCAAATGAGATGGCCCTAAAAACTAATGATTCAACAATGGCAGTGTTGGGAGAAGGAGAGCTGAGAAATGAAGGGAGAACTGAAATTCTGCAGAAATCAGAGGACAGCAGAAGCATTGGTGAGGAAGATGGAGAAGGAACATCATTAGCCCAGGAATTTTTGAAGATGCTGAGCTTTGCGTACAAGCCCAAAGTGTCGATACTTTTTCCATGACATTAGTCCAACAGCACTAACAAAACAGCTCCTAATACAGGCATTTAAAAGGTGGCCAAGGGCCCCAACCACCATTATTCCTTGAGATCCAGGGCTCTGGATGCTTCAAAAGGTAGGTCTGAGGATAAAGAGATTCTGGCCTACCAGAATCCTGACATCCCATCTACAGACTACAGAACTGAGCATCACTTTTCATTCAAATGCATGCAAGTGATTTTGGGACAGAAGAGGCCGGCTGGGAAATCAGTATTGGATACAACAGGTAATGGATAGAAAATAGCTTCTACATTTTACGATCCTAGTTAAGGAATATGATGAGTTTGTAAGAAATAAGACAGAGTGGTATAAAAATTGAATAAGCTACAGGAGCAGAATGCTAGTGCAGATTAAAAGTTTTTTAAAACAGAGGTAAACTGTCCAATAATAGCCAAAGCTGGAGTTTCAAAGTCGATTAAAATCTTTATTTTATAAAACAATTGGCAATAAAAATGCTAGGTATCGCCTACCTATATGAGTGTAATGTGATACCTGAGCCAAACCTCTAGAGGAAAAATTAGCAGTTATATATGTGTTTTCAGGATGGTAAAACATTCTGCTCTTGTCAGTGTAATCTATCAACTGCTACTGAAATCTGGTAGTACTTGCTGAGATTCACATCTGTCTATAGCTGGACAGCTCAGATATTGGAAAAGTTTGAAATACTGGCAATTATCTGCATTTCTCAAAATTTGCTGAAACTTGGTTTCTTTCCTATAGTTATTGCTATTAAAAAAATGAGTCTATCATATTCTAATTCTCTTTTTAAATTATTTCTGATTATGTTTAGTATATAATATAAATAGATATTATCTTTTTACTTATTAAAAGCCTTTTATGGTAACAGTGTAAATTGTAACTTCTAGTATGTTTATGAATAATAGCATTCAGTTATTTATTTATTTATTTATTTATTTATTTATTTGTTTGTTTGTTTGTTTGTTTGTTTGTTTGTTTGTCAAATGTGTACAAGATAGCAGGTATAGGTATAAACATAAACATAATCAAAGTGAATACAGATAGATGAGGACAATAGGACAGTAGGACAGGGACTTTCTGTCCTTCTGAATCTGGACCTTCAATGACACCATGGTCTTTAACCTCTCGCTGTAATGTCTATTTTATACTGCAAACGTATTATTTAGAAATGAGTGGCCCAAAATAACATTTGGCTTTTCTTGATATTCTGACAGTCCAGGAGCTGATACAGAAGTAAAAATAGAACTTGCCTGTACTGAACCCTTCACCTTTAATTTCTTTCAAATGGCAGGGAAACAAGATGAATGCCAAAATCTGAAAGATTAACTCAAGATAGCAAAAACTGTAAAATGCAGAAGACTATCTAAAACCACAGGAATATGAAATCAAGCCTACTGATTTTCTTTGGATACTTTCTCTTAGAGCAAAGTGAAGTATTATTCAGGAAGTCATATGACAGACTTTTTTGTGTTTGTGATTCATCATCCAGCCTCAAAAATCAGTAAAAGGAGGACTTAAGAGGAATTTAAAAAAAAATGTGGACGGTATCTTTATGCTTAAATAAATATCATAAACCCGATAATTTTTCCTTGAACAAAACTGGAATTCTGCCATGTCATTTTTATATAGCAAAACACATTGTGAAAATGACACAAAATTACAATCTTTATTAAAGCTAGTGAAACATTAAATTCAGCTGCATGACATAAAAACATAGGTAAATATGGTTTGACTTTAAATATTTGCTTTGCCGATCTTTGATCATTCAGTTGTTTTTCTGTTTTATTTAAAATATGTTAATGTATTTTCTTTTTCCTGTCAGGGAATCCCCATTATTATTATGCTCATAACAAGCATATCACAGTGTGGTAGGTATAATGTCAAACCAAAACAATATCAGAGTTCTAAAAGAAGTAAAATATTATTCAGCATAAAGTATCAACATTGTTCTAGTTTCATATTTGCTTTCTTTTCCTTTTTATAAACACTCTTACCAGACATGGATTGATCCATAGGCGGCGGCTGCATAATAAAGGAGAGTCATATACTGTATGGCATTGGTCGCATTTGTTGATCTTTGGTGAGAGTAGTGCAACCATCCTCACTCTCCTTGATCTCTCAGTGGCTTTTGATACCATTGACTATGGTATCCTTTGGGGTTGGCTAAGGCAATGGCTGGGTGACACAGTTTTGTACTGTTTCAGCTCCTTTCTCCAAGGCCCTTCTCAATGGGTGTTAATAGGGAGTGAGAGGTCCAGCCCTCGGCTGCTATCTTGTGGCATTCCACAGGGCTCAGTTCTCTCTCCACTCCTTTTTAACATCTACATGAAGCCACTGGCTGAGATCATAAGGGTTGAGCTATCTGTAGTATGCTGATTATACCCAACTCTATACTCCTGGTGACCCAAGTTGCTGACCTCTTGTGGTGTCTGGAGGCTATGGGGGCCTGAATGGAGGACAACCGACTGAACTCTTGCAAGACCAAATGGCTTTGGGTGCATGGGGCCCCAAGATCCAGGACTTTGACTCTGGATGGGGTGGCACCTACCCCAGACAGATTTTGTCTGCAACTTGGGGGGTTTTCTGGACTCACGACTCCTGCTCAAAGAGCAGGTGGCAATCATGGTTAGGAAAACATAACCCAAAGTTGCACAACTTTGGGTTATGTGCCAGTTGCAGCCTTTTCTGGATCAGGTATTCCTGCGCTCAGTCATTCAGGCCCTAATCATCTCATAGTTGGACTATTGTAATGCTTTCTACATGGGGCTACCCTTAAAGAGCATTTGGAAGCTTACAGCTGGTGCAGAGTGCAGAGTGTAACGGCATGGGCAGTTTTTGGGGCCTGAAGAATGTCCCATATAACACCACTGGTCCATGAGCTGCATTGTCTACTAGTCTGCTTCCGGGTGCAATTCAAGGTGTTGGTATTCACCTTTAAAGCCCTTCATGGCATGAGTCCAGGCTATTTGAGGATCATCTCATACCAGGGGTGAAATTCAGCAGGTTCTGACAGGTTCTGGAAAACCGGTAGTGGAAATTTTGAGTAGTTCGGAGAACTGGTAGTGGAAATTTTGAGTAGTTCGGAGAACCGGTAGCGGAAATTTTGAGTAGTTCGGAGAACCGGTAGCAGAAATTTTGAGTAGTTTCGGAGAACCGGCAAATACCACCTCTGGCTGGCCCCAAAGTGGGGTGGGAATGGAGATTTTGCAATATCCTTCCCCCAGGAGTGGAGAGGGAATGGGGATTTTGCAGTATCCTTTCCCTGGAGTGGGGAGGGAATGGGGATTTGCAGTATCCTTTCCCTGGAGTGGGGAGGGAATGGAGATTTTGCAGTATCTTTCCCCTGCCATGCCCTCCAAGCCACGCCCACCAAGCCACGCCCACAGAACCGGTAGGGAAAAATTTTGAATTTCACCCCTGTCTCATACCACTGGGATTAGTTCATTTGGCCCATGCCAGCAGGGGAGGCTTTATTATTCCAGCCAGCAGAGTCCAGGAGAAGAGCCTTCTCTGCCATTGCCCCTGCCCTTTGGAACATCTTGCCCCCTGACGTGAGGTCAGCCCCAACCCTCCTGATCTTTCATAAAAGCCTAAAGACCTGGCTCTGCCAGTTAGCTTGGGGCCTCAATGGGAGAGTATCATAGTGGAGGTGGTTGATTGATTAACAACAGATCCCACCCCCCACCCCCCATCTGTAATTGGATCTTATTGTTTGCTGGTATTTATTTATGTTTTTAATATATGTATATATTTATCTTTTATGATTGTAAGTCACCCAGAGTTATCCAGTAGTAAGATGGGCAGTCAATAAATTTTATAAATCAATAATGTATCTTTTATGTTATTTGAAAACTCTTAAATTAATATGTTTGAATTAAATGGTCGTAGGAAAAAATCTGTAGCCATAAGCCTTTCACAGCCCATGACGAAACCATATTAATTATGAAACAGAAATAGACTACTCTGTCATTCAGTCCACAGATATTGTCTCTATTCTTGAGATCAGTTGGTTGGAACATCGTGCCTAATGAGTGCATATGATTATTTTGCCTACTCACAAACTTGGAAAATTGTTTAGGGAAGTCCTTGAGAGTTCAGTCTAGCCTATAAAACCACAACTGACTGTGAAGTAATTGCCTCTTGCAGTTTAGTTTCAATATGGGAGGCTTCCTCGCATTTTCCCCCTAGTTTTGTCTTTTATGACAGGAAAAGCTTGACTCGAAAGAGTTTTGAAATGGCAGCTGTTTACATTCTGAATTGATCAGTTCTCTTGTTGGCCACTAACTAAAGAATGGTTCTCATTCTTCGTGGTACATCAAAATATTGAGAACATTGGTTGCTGCAATAAGACATATTTGAAATGTTGGATTCAATCTGCCAATATAGGACCTCCTCTGCTTACTAGACAGAAAATAAAGTTTTATCATCTAGAGCAGTGATGGCTAACCTTTTCCGGACTGAGTGCCCAAAGCACGCATGCGTGCGAATGCACACACACACCCGAACCCCCAAAATGCAATGCGTGCCCCCCGCACATGTGCCCCACCACTGCGCATGTGTGCACAGGCCCCCACATGTGCCCCACCCCCCATGCATGCGCATGTGGCCCCCTGCATGCGCCCTGCCCTCACGCATGTGCATGCAGCTCCCCCACAGGCACCCTGCCCCCTGCGCATGCGCAGCAGAGACCCGAAGACCAGCTGGCCAGTGGGAGGCACACGTGCATGCCAAGCGGACCTGAATTGGGGCAACGGCTCATGTGCCATCAGAGAGGGCGCTGCGTGCCACCTCTGGCACGCGTGCCATAGGTTCGCCATCATGGATCTAAAGCATGAAGAGCAGGGCTGTCAAACTCCCGGCCCATGGGCCAGATGCGTCACATGATGGCCATGCCCGGTTTAGCGAAGGGGAAAAAAGTCCCGATACATTACGTGACACCGCCGTGATGACGTGAGTTTGGCACCCTTGATGTAGAGGGTTGTGTCTGCGGGGGGCGGTGGATACAAAATGGTAGAATACGCATGTACCTTCCTTTCTAAAAAAACAAAAGCTCTCTCATTTCAGTGCTTCTATTCTTCTGGGTAAATGTTCTTGCTAATGAATTAATTAATAGGTCACCCAACTCCTAAATATTTCTGGGCAGCTTACAACTAAACAAAAAAAAGCAACATATGAAAAACTGTGGAATCCCACTGATTGGATGTGATCTTTCTCCAAACACACACTCAATAATAGGACTTCACACAGAGAAGTCATTATGATTGGCCAGTCATCTGTCGCTTATATGCCATGTAATATATAAGATGGCTTCTCTTAAACAAAATGTTTAAAAGAAGCTGTCTTATAATTTCAATTTTTTTAAATTCCCTCTTTAAATTTTGTTTGTACTGAGCATGACTTGGTAAATCAGCAAAATCAATATTTCTGTAATAAAATCTTTCTTATTAATCTTGAATGACTATAAATCTAGTTACATTCGCATTCACTTTCTGAGCATGGAGAGGAAGGAATCTGTTATGGGGCAGAACAAACTAATTATTGGTGCTTATATAGACTAAATGAAACTCATGCATTATTAAATCTTAATGACATCCTTGACAAATGACATCCTTCAGCACAATTTGGCCTGCATTCAGAGGACCAAAGTAGCTGAGACTTCCATTAATTTGTTCACCTTGTATTGTATTTCCATTCTGTGGTAATGCCTTGCTCTAAGATACAATGGCTTTCAAAAACTGAGTTCAGTATTTTGCTTCTGGACAAAACCATATTTTTGTGAGATATTTAGAGTGCTTGTTTCTACAGTAAGGTGAATGGCATGTAGTGGACTGTTTTGAAAAGTATTAAATTTTGGTTAGTTGTTCAATGATGTTCGCAAACAC
>QLTV01002109.1:2504734-2519602 GCA_003457575.1 Thermophis baileyi | reverse complement strand
ACACACACACACACACACACACACACACACACACACACATACTAACATTGAAAGGAAATATATATACTGAGGAATATGGTGTATTCCTCTCATCTTAAGAAAAAAAGCTGTTTTTGCAGATAACAGATTATCTCTTATAACTCATGAATGTTTTTCAGTCTTACTAACAGTCTTAACACAGTCTTTGCACTGAATCATACTTTAAAGTGATGATGATTAGGTCATCTTCTATATTATTAAATTCTTTGGCTCATATGCATTTTGTTTTTAAATTTTCAGCTTGGATTCCACTTTCAATTTTTTCCCTTTCGTATGAAAACAGGACAGAACATTTTGCAAAGTAAGTCTCAAAGAAGGGAGTTTGCAATGAATTGATTCATTTTAAACATCAAGCATGTCTTATAATTGCAAGGAATTTCCATATTTATAGTTACACAGTTACACAGTGGTGCAGTGGTTAGAGTGCAGTACTGCAGGCTACTTCTGCTGCCTGCTAGCTGCCTGCAATTTGGCAGTTCAAATCTCATCAGGCTCAAAGTTGACTCAGCCTTCCATCCTTCCAAGGTGGGTAAAATGAGGACCCAGATTATTGGGGGCAATATGCTGACTCTGTAAACCGCTTAGAGAGGGCTGTAAAGCACTGTAAAGCGGTATATAAGTCTAAGTGCTATTGCTATCTATATTGAAAAGATCTATATTGAAAATTTTGAGTAACATACTGTATTATCAGGCTTCTTCACCATTAGTTTCTGTAATGTGAAACATGTGATAGAGATCTGCCTGCAAAAATCTGGATGACCAGTAGATGGAAACTTAGTGTTCTATATCTTTCTGCTGTCATGTAACACTCATTTGCCTTTTCAGAGCTCAAATGTGATAACCCTAATTTAGAACTTCTATGTTAAGAAAGCACGCTCTGTAAGGATGACTTCTGAATATGAGTTTCCCCTAAGATAAAGGTTTCAGAATGTTTTTCTCCCTTTCAAAGCAGATGCTTCTTCTTCTTCTTCTTCTTTGATGACACAATATATCAAATCAATTTAACTCAGTGCCGCCATATTTTCTTTAAAACAGTGGGATCCTTGGTGCTCTCTGAGCTTGGTGGTTTTCTTGCAGACATTTCATTATTCAACTAAGTAACATCATCAGTGTTAGCTTTAGAAACAGTTCTGTCTTTAAAAAGCAGAAAGAATCAGAAGATATCAAATGTTATTTGTATTGTGATTACTGAAAAATTACAGGGTTTTTTTTTTGCACATTGATATAGTAATACAAGCATTTACATAGAACTAAGTGTAAGCTAATTGAATAACCCCACAGCAAAAATTTAACATTTAAAGTCCAAGTTCCTTAAATTTAACATATTATTCTGGCTTTCAACAACTGAGGAACTGTAGGTGAGCTGAACTACAACCCACATCATCCTTAGCCTGCAAAGAAGGCTGTTTTTTGGGTATCCATGGTATGGTGTGATATGCATACTATATGTGTCAAAATCTTCAAAATGGCAGACAGAGGGTTTTGATTGTTAGCACCAGACCTTCAGATGTTGATACTCTCCAAGGATGCCATTGAATCTGCTTCATCTGTTTTCTTACATTAATTCTTATAAAATTAAATACAAATATAAATTCACCCATGAAGTACGCAAGCTGCACAGTCACATGGTAAAGCAATCTAGCCCTCCTTTGTAGAACATCAGATTGTCAGTGAATGAAATGGCCAACCTCTGTTTGCAATTTCATCCACAAATATTCTTTTTCCCAGTTTGCATCATTAATCGTTTAATCAACAGAACAACATGTTTTGTCCAGTATGATGCAAAAAAAATAATGAATGTCTTTTTAAAGATGACAGCTGCTATTATACTTTTGGAAACATGTTTATTGGCAACAAATGACTCATTTTGCTTGAAAACACCTCAGGTTTGTTCTTTTATTTGATTAACAGGCGTTAATCAATAAATTTAACCTGTTCACAAAGCACACTTTGATTGTCAGGGAATGTCATAGTGCTGTGATGGCGAACCTATGGCACGCGTGCCAGAGGTGGCATGCAGCGCCCTCTATGTGGGCACGCGAGCCGTCGCCCCAGTTCAGCTCTGCCCCGCATGTGCACGTGCCTCCCGCCAGCCAGCTGGTCTTCGGGTCTCTGCCACGTATGTGCGGGGGTGCATGGTGCATGCGGGGGGCCGTGCACACATGCAGGGGGGCGGGGGCGCATGCATGGGGTACATGCGGGGGCTGCCTGTGCATGCACAGGGGGTGGGGCGCATGTGCAGGGACCACGCGCGCATTGCATTTTGGGTGTTTGGGCATGTGCACGCGCATTCGCGTGCACACGTGCACTTTGGGCACTCATCTGGAAAAGGTTAGCCATCACTGTCATAGTCAAAGAATCCAGGTTCGTGTGTAAGAGGCTGTTTTTGCTTGCTACTTTGTGTGAATACTTTAGCCACCCCTACTAGTAGAACAGAGCTAATCAACAGTATGCACAACTGCCCTGTTGTTTTTGTGATGAACAAACAAATTCTTCATAATTCTGGATTAAGTCTGAACATGGACATGTTGCAGTCCTACCTTTTTCCTGTCATTACATAGGGTGATTTGTGGTTGCTATGTTTTCTGTTACTAATATAAAGTCCAGCTTCCCAGACCTCTCTGAATGATTACTGAGCCAGGTCTAATCGCATGCAGCCTTTCCCAATCTGACACCTTACCACATGTTTTGACTTCAGTTTTCATAATTCCCAGACCATATGACCTTCTGGAACTGCTATCCTTCTACATGGGTAGTATGCCAGGTTTTGGAAGGCTGTCCTAGTGGAATGTAGATAGAGCTACGCTAACCTCAGACATTCTTCAGTAATTTGGACAATAATGAACTCCCAGGAATCTTGTGTGGCTGGAATCCAGCAGCCATATGATGCTTCATTATGGTTTAAGATAAGATTTCAAGAAAACCCCTGATACAAGTTTGGTAAAGTTTTACCATTCCTTTATTTTTGAAATAGCCTCAAGGACTAAAGTTCTTTCCTTCTCATAAACTTGTAAATATTTGAAAGGGCCTGAGAAATTATTTATGTTCTAAGAAAGTCAGAAGTATACAGTAGTTACAGTTGTGCAAAATATATTTTGTTACTACATAAGTAAACATTGGGGCAGGCTCATTCACACTTGTTTAATTCTAACAGACACGAATCACCTTGTTTGCTTCAGAGTCCTCAAAGTTTTCCATAGAAAGAGTGTCTGATTACAGATTTTTTTTAAACTTTAGTCTGAATATATGACAGGAAATCAAACAAGCCAACATCCAAAAATGTCAGCCTGCATTTCATCTAGTTACAATGATGTGGTGTTTTGTGGGTTTTTTTTAAAATCATTTTAGTAGCCTTTGCCAGGTAGTTCTCACTATAGTTATGTTTTTCCCCCCAATTCACAACTTTAAACAAATTATCTGTGTTCGGCTCTCTGGATTTCTCTGAAAGGTTTTCAGTACACTGCTAAGTGATGCTGTGTGAAATTAATAAAATATGTCTAGATCTTTGTCTTTGTGAGCCAATATGTAACTGAAACCATTTGCCTTTGCAGTAATAATGTACAGATGCATAATAGTTTTGGGAAATGCTTCCTTGTGATAACTTTGGCTCTTGTCCTATGAGCTACTGAGTATCATAAAAACACTACTCAGCCGGTCTATGCTCTCTCTGAATATACAACATGTTACCATGAAGAGCATTAGTGTGGCCATTTGAGCTGAATTTAAGGGCACCCTTTATCATATTATGGCAACATGCCAAGAAAATTATTGGGTGCACACTGGATATGGTCAAAGCAACTAGATAGGTGAGATGTGAGTTTTTATTTAGATGTATCCAGATGATCAACAGTCTGGGGAGGAAAAGGGGGAGAATAGCCCATAGGAAAAATGCCTGCGGTTAGGTATGCATAAAAGAGCAGGCTCCCACTTCAGAATTTTCTATTTATTCAGTTGCCAGCTGAGGTGTGGACACTTTGGTGATGTGAGAATTACTGGTGGACTCTCTCTATCTTCTTCAACTCAGATCTAGTCCTGTAGATGATAATCTCTAATGGGGCTAAAATGTTTCCTTTTCCTGTAATTCCCATCTATTGTTTTTGGATATTCAACAATTGACTCAAGTGGGGGTAAAAGCATGTGAATTTTATTAAAAAAAGCCCTCCCCCAGTTCAAATACTGCCAGGAATGCAGCTGTGTAGGATATGGGTGTAGCAGATAATTGGTTATGGAGGGAACTGAAGAGAGCTATGGCAAAGAGACAGAAGTTTGGCACAACCTCCTTATTTAAACCTGCTTTTACTGGTTTTTTTTTTTAAGCTTTTAGTTCTCATTATCCCACTTTCCGATGAAGGTTGATCAAAAATAATTTGATAAAGTTCCTATTTTCTCAGAATATGGTAGAGTGGAGTTTCCTATATACTTACCACATTTGCAAATAAATAACAATGTATACAAGTAGTCCTTGACTTACAACAGGTCGTTCAAAGTTACAACAGCACTGAAAAAAGTGACTTATGACCTTTTTTCATATTTACAACTGTTGCAGCATCCCCATAGTCCTGCGATCAAAATTCAGATACTTGGCAACTGACTCATAGTTATGACGGTTGCAGTGTCCCGGGGTCATGTAAACACCTTCTGTGACCTTCTGACAAGCAAAGTCAATGGAGAAGCCTGAGTCACCTAACAACGGTGTTACTAACTTAACTACTGCAGTGATTCATTTAACAACTGTGGCAAGAAAGGTTGTAAAATGGGGCAAAATTCACTTAACCGTCTCACTTAGCAACAACATTTTGTGGTTCAATTGTGGTCATAAGTCGAGGACTACCTGTACTCAAAGCTCAAATAACAGTTACATTATAGCAGTAAGAGTAAGATATCGCAAAAATAATAATAAAGTAATAAACAAATAATATATAGCTTTGGATCTATTAAATCACTTTCTGAAATTCGTACAGAAGCTGTATAAATAGTTTATTCTTATTTAAAAGGCACAAAGGCTGCAGAGATAATTACTTACAGATAATTACTTGGAATTAAGCTTGAATTTGCTCAACAAGAATTAATGTTGCATAAACATGCATAATTGTTGGATTGTAATGTAAGTTTTTCAAACTTCTTGAATAGTGTGGTTTGGGTGCTTCTGCAGGTTTTTTTTACATAGAAATGTAAAGCATTGTGAAGGAAGGTAATTGTATTTGTTTTTTAATCTCTTTGGTGCATTTTGAAACATGCAGCATATAAATATGTTAAATAAATGACCATTTCAGTGACCATATATCTGCACAACAATGACTTTTTAAAAAGAAATTACCCCCAAATTTGTAGAAGCCAGAAACCTAGGCAAATTGATCTAAGAACTGACAACTCATGCAATCAGGGGAAAGGATAGGAGTCAGTTGTTTTGATGTAGTGTGTGTTTTTCCTTTTTTTCTCTGACATCCTTGAAAAGCTTGATTTACCCGAGATTCATCAAAGATAAAATCACTTGCTCTCTATAGAAGGCAGTTAAGTTGTAGAATTTTAATCCAGAACACTGAAAATACACTGCATCCATAAGAACAGTGCAGTGTGTTCGTCTATGTCAGATAGTGAGCTGAATAACGGAGGACATGAAGACTGCCAATGTGAACAACTGGTAGCTCCTTACAATGTACGGATGTTTCCACCCCATGTCCAACTCCCAGAGAATGTACACCAACTGGAAAGTGGGTAGGTGAGATCTGATGCGTGTCAAAGCCATTCTCTTGGATGAAACCCAGAGCATCCAAGAGTTCACCAGTAAGATGGCATTCAAAAACCAATTGCTGAGCAAATGCCTGAAGTAACAGCAGGCATGGGAGGAAAGCCAAGCGGAAGAAGTGCTATGGCAAGACAAGACTCTGCATGGGATTTTCAATCAAGAGATAGATGAGGTAGAAAATCTGTCCAGTGTCTGGAAAGGGCTGAACTATAAGACAGCACCAAGGCACCGATCATAGGAGCACAAGAAAAGGCACTAAGCGTCAGATCCACAGAAGAAGGGATCTACCACACTAGATAGGACCCAAGGTGCAGACTGTGCAGAGAGGCTTCAGAGATAGCCCAATACATAGTGGCAAGGGATAATATTCAGGGAGGAACAGCCTACACAGAGTGGCACAACCAAGCTGGTATGGTATACAGGAACATTTGCATACAATACCAATTATTTGGTTTTGCTGTGAGCTAGCTCTTTAGAAGGCCAGATCCTGAAGATGAAACTCAAATACTTTGGCCACCAAATGAGAAGGAAGGACTCACTGGAGAAGAGCTCAATGCTCGGAAAGATTGAGGGCAAAAGAAGAAGGGGACGACAGAGAATGAGGTGGCTGGATGGAGTCACTGAAGCAGTAGGCGTGAACTTAAATGGATTCCAGAGGATGGTAGAGAACAGGAAGGCCTGGAGGAACGTTGTCCATGGGGTCGCGATGGGTCGGACATGACTTCGCAACTAACAACAACAACAACAATAGACCCACTCAAGTCCAGATGGAAGGTTCCACAGAATGTCATGGAGAATAACAGGACTAAGATCCTATGGACCGCTAGATGCAGGCAGAAAGGCAGGTAATAATAGTGGTGATAAATGTAGCAGTGCCAAGTAACAGCAACATCAGAAAGAAGTTTGAGAAGGTGGAAAGGTACCATGGTACCATGGCCATGTTAGGAACAGCTAAGATATTGTGCAGAACCCTCAAACTCCCAGGACTCTGGTAGAGGATGTAAGATTAAGGAAGACAAACCACCCGTAAGGATGAGATGGGAATTTTTATGCCAAAATCTGGCTAAGTTAGTAGTAAATTAAAAGCAAACTTAAATTGTTATTACTTTCTAGTCAGAAATGTATCTTCTATAATTTGTTATGTGTTCTGGATTTCATGGATTTCAATGTTAAGTTGGTTTAGATTTAAAAGAATTTACATCCAAAAATCTCACCTTGGTTGCAGATGTAGGTTTCATCCATATACTTGAACCATTTTGTGAACAGCAATTAAACACACAGTGTATAAGAAAGAGTGACATTAAGCTTTTTAAAAGCAATTTTAGCCTTCAGTTCTGCAAAATGAATATCAACATTTTCTTTGTTTAGTACACTCACTGACTTAAAAATTCTGTGCTTAGTTTTATACCTATTGTTATAAGCTCATCAGTCAATAATGCAATGTTTATGATCTAGCTTCATAAAACATGTCATCCAATCATCCTCCTCCAAATTAAACACATAATTTATTTTTTCAAAAAGAAATGAAATCTTGGGTGTCAGTGTTGCTACAGAGAAGAACAAGCATGATTAGGGGGCTAGAGGTTAAAACATATGAAAAATGGTTGCAGGAATTGGGTATGTCTAGTCTAGTGAAAAGAAGGACCAAGGGTGACATGATAGTACTGTTCCAATATTTGAGGGGCTGCCACAAAGAAGAGGGGGTCAACCTATTTCCAAAGCACTAGAAGGCAAGACAAGAAATAATGGATGGAAACTAATCATGGAGAGAAGCAACCTAGAATTAAGGAGAAATTTCCTAACAGTGAGAACAATCAACCAGTGGAACAACTTGCCTTCAGAAATTGTGGGTGCCCCATCACTAAAGGCTTTCAAGAAGAGACTGGACAGCCACTTGTCTGAAATGATGTAGGGTCTCCTCCAAGCTCCCATCCAACTCTGTTTTTCTGTTCTGTTACATACAATACAAACATGCAAACTATAGAAAGGCACATGCAATGTACTGGCAGATGCTCAGGATTTCATTTAATTTTCCCAGCAAAGCAGAAAAATTCTGTGACATATGTCATTGGTTTTAAAATCATGCAGTTATATGATTATCGACATTCTGCTATTTGCTGAACATTTCTTTTTTAGGTTATAATTATCTTGCTCTCCTTACTGTATTTTTAGTGGGTTCATTTTCTCTATTAACACTGCTCTATTAACAATTCTTATTTCACTTTTATACTTTTATCTTTCCTGGGCATTGTACAGCTGTCTTATCTTTTTGTCCACATTTTCCAATAGGAGTCTAACTTTTATCATTTTCTCTTTAAGGAGTCCTTTGTCCTTGCTACCAGATTTCTACAAAGTTCTAATAACAATGGGTAACAATTCTCTGCTATCTCTATAGTCTTCATGCTGATGTTTAACTAACTATGTACGGTATATAAGTGTATAAATATATTTGAGATTATTAACATGTTAACCATAGCAACTGACAAATCTAGCCGGAGCTACTGAAAGAAATTAATGTTTCTTTTCCCCAGTTTTTAAGTTACACAAATTATTAATACTGTTAGAAACATATAAACTAAATTTATTTCAGGAAATCTAACTGGGGACTGTTTATATTTATTTATAACCAAATCATATTATGAAAGTTAAAAAATAAATTAGCCTTAGATTTTTTTCTCTCCAAATAATTTTCCAGACCTTTTCATGTGATCAGCTACTAATCCCAAAAAGTATTTGGAATTAAAAAAAAGAATCTTAGGCAAATTTATTTTTCAACTTTTAAAATATGATTTGGTATAAATAAATATAAACAGTCCCCCCCACACATACAGATACACCCCCCCCTCTCTCCCTCCCTCTCTCTGTAAAACAATGATGTAACTTTGCATTTAACATTAAAATAGCTCACACTGCTTTGGGGCAAATATTTCCCAGAATTTTATTTTAGCTTAAGTGTTAAAATGTGCTTTATTAAGAGACATTGCCCATATAGAAGTTTTGTACTCTTATTTATTACTGGTTATAGTAAATTCAGTCATATGAGAAATACCAGAGATACATATTTTGTGCATTTTAATATAAACCTTAAAACATAGATGTTTCAAGAAAGCAACAGATTGAAATCCCAGACCTGAATGATTTGAGCGGTTACAATATAAATCATATGTTGCTGAAGCCATAAAATTTCTGAGTGCTGGCCAGAACGTAGTACCTTGCAACCCACAATATATTCATTTTATGTTTTGTACTGGTATATTGGACAAAGTTATTTTTTGTCACCTATTGGTAGCCTAAGTTGCATGAATAATGTGTTAAGTGATGCAATATCAAGCCTTTTTATTACTCTATTGCCCCCCCTCCGCCTGCTTTGCTAAAGCCCTTTATGTTTCCTTCTATCCTACTTGGAGAGNNGAGAGAGAGAGAGAGAGAGAGAGAGAGAGAGAGAGAGAGAGAGAGAGAGAGAGAGAGAGAGAGACTAGTCTGATGAAGTGATTAAGTGAAATATTTTTATTACTGTCATAGACTAATACAAAAAACATGCAGAGGTGGGTTCCTCCCGGTTCGGACTGGTTTGCCCGAACTGGTAGCGACCCACTGGTGATGTCACGGTGACATCACGGAACCGGTTCTGTTGGTGCCGGTCCGTGGGTGCCATCTTTTTTTTTTAATTTTTTTAATTTTTTTTTTGTGGGGGGGATTTTTTTTGTTTTTGTTTTCTTCTGTGCATGCTCAGAAGTTTCTGAGCATGCATTGGCATCTTGTTTTTGGATATTTTTGTTTGAATTTTTTTCGGATTTTTCAACACTGCGCATGCGCGCAGAAGCGAACCGGCAGCGAGGTAAGTTAGAACCCACCCCTAAAAACATGTATAATAAAATTTACCCTGTATAATAAAATTTGCAAATAAACCAATAAGGACAATCTTAGCTATAAGATGTGCCTAGACAAAACATTATAAAAACAATAAAAACTAGACCTGATTTCATATAAAGATGATCTAAATGCAATTACACAAAAATGAACTCTCCAACGCTATAGAAAATAGTGATAAAAATATAGACTAGCAAAAAGTCACTGTTTGCTCAAGTACTGTAAATTTTGCAAATTGCAAAAAATAATCAGATTGCTACAAGGCAAAAAGAGAAAATATTGAAGCTAATAACACAGCTAGCAGATAACAGTAATACTAATTAGTATGCTCTATTTGCTACTGAAGATAAAGCAAATTTGAATGCTCAGGAAATTAATGAAAAAAGTAGAGATACAATGTCTTGAATATTATTATGCATCGAATAGTAAAAAAAAAAAAAGCTAGTATGTCTAGTCCCATATGGGTCTTTATAACGATAGTTAGTCCTCAACTTACAACCACAATTGAGCCCAAAATTTATGTTGCTAAGTGAGACATTTGTTAAGTGAGTTTTGCCCCATTTTACAATCTTTCTTCTTACATTTGTTAAGTGAATCACTGCAGCTGTTGAGTTAGTAACATAATTGTTAAGTGAATCTGGCTTCCCCATTGACTTTGCTTGTCAGAAGTTCGCAAAAGAGGATCACATGACCCCAGGATATTGCAACCATTATAAATATGAGTCAGTTGCCAAGCGTCTGAATTTTGATCATGTGTTTGTAAGGGATGCTGCACCAATCGTAAGTGTGAAAAATGGTCGTAAGTCACGTTTTTCAGTGCCATTTTAACTTTGAACATTCACTAAATGAACTGTTGTAAGTCGAGGTCTACCTGTATTTACTTTCTAATGCAGCTGTTGGTAATGCTTTAAAATGGACTAGCATCAGCCTTCTGTATTTTGAGGTTTCTAGCTGGCTAACCTAGCCATATTAGAGCTAATAGCTGATTACCTACAAACATTCCTCTGGGCAACCTTGAATGAGCTTGAAATGGTTAATATAGAGGTATTGGAGATGAATCAGGAAGACTAAGGTTCAAACCCACCCTTATTCCTTAGAAGCTTTTGGATTGATTTTCTCTTTCTCCCTCTCAAAGGACATTTTCCTCACAGTATTGCTACTTTGGGGAAGTGATGAAGGAGGATGTGGTATTCTTACTAACTTGAGCTCCTGGCAAAAAAGAAAAATATAAATTTATTGTAGGAAGCCCCCCTCCCCAGATTAAAATATTCTTTATACTTAATATTAAAAACAGGCAGAATATTATATTTTCCCAAAGGAGAAATGGAGAAAAATCTTAACAAAGGCAGAAAGCAGCCCCAGTCTTCCTGCCATAGGAAAACAACTTCAAACTAAGAAACATGAAGAGGCTGGCATTTAGGAATGCAGATTTTGTATCCATTCAGGAAGACTGGGCCAATCTATTCATAAACAAAATAAGCTCCAGCTGATGGGATTAAAAATTTACATTCCCCCACCCAAATTCTAAGGACAGGACATGACCTTTAGGACATAATAAGATTAACCCACCACCATTGGAATAGTAAAAGACACAAGGCTCACTATGTTGCATAACGCCCTGGAGCATCTCAAGCACCAAACCCCAGAACCCTATAAAAATCCATCCACTCACTCAGCCATTTTGTCAGCCACCCCAGAAACATGCTGCTGTCACTGAAGTTTCTGGAAACAAAATAAACAGAGACTTTATTTCCAACCAGCCAGCCTCCATTTTATTTCCAGCATCTTTCTCCCGGCTTGGAATCAGACCGGATTTTTCTTCCCACATTAACAAGTAAAATAAATAGTACTTGCTTGTTTTTTTTCCCCTAGCTTAGCCACCTGTAGTCTACAGGTCAGTCTCTCAACTGACATATCTAACAAAGTTGAGGGATTTCTTTTTCTACATGGTGGGAGAGTTCCAGGTTTTCTAATATGCAAGTTTAAAAAAAAACAATCTGTTCCAAGTGGCCTAAGGCCTGGTTACTTGAGAGACCATTTGGCTTTCATAATATCTGCCCAGCCGATTCAACCTGGTTGATGTGCTCCAGGTTCCATTAATTAAACAATGCCATCTGTTGGGACCCTGGAAGGGCACCTTATCTGGAGCAATACCTGCCATCTGAAAAGAGGTTCCTCCTGTGATCTGATTGGCTCCCATCCTGTTAGTGTTCCAAAGGGGATGGAAGACCTGGCCCTTCCCCCTGGCCTTTGGTGAAGTTAAGTGAAGCCTCCTTGTATCACGTGGATTTCTTTCTTTTTCTAAAAAGGTTGTTCCTATCTAGTTTTTGTATTTTTTTTGCCATCTTTTATTCATTTATTCTTGCCTCTTATTGTGTTTTTTTTAAATGATTTTATTTGTGAGCTACCCAGAATTGTTGGGAATCAAGCAGCATGCAAATTTAATAAATAAATAAAACTGGGCATGTTCTAAATATCTTTTTCTGTGAAACCAACACCCAGGTAATGTACTCTCATTTTTGGGAGGACAGGTTCTGTAAAGCCAGAGGTGAGCTGCTGCCGGTTCGGACTGGTTTAGGGGGACCAGTAGTTCCGACCACCGGCTGGGCCTGCCCACCTGCCCCGGTGTTAGCCTGTCCTATTTATCTCACTCTCTGGCTTTGTTCCCCACCCACGAAGCCCAGCTGATTGCTGCGCTACTCACTGCGGCTGCCTGACATAATTTCCTCACATTTCCGGCGAACTGGTTGTTAACGTATGTGCAGCCCACCTCTGTGTAAAGCAGTGGTTCTCAACCTTCCTAATGCCGTGACCCCCACCCCGCCACCGTGACCCCTGCCCCGCCCCCTCCCCGTGCACGATGAGGTGACAAAGGGGGCGTGCACCAGGGCTGCAGCAGGCAGGATCAGCCCAGCAGGGTGGCCGAGAGCAGCGCTGCCAGGAGGGCGAAGAGCTCCTGCGAACCGCTGTGTGTGTGTTTGTGTGTGTGTGAGAGACAGAGAGAGCACACCGCCGCCAGCGCAAAGGGTAAAAGAACCCAAATGGCGGCGTCTGGGCAGGTGGGCGAAGTCTCCCGCTTCGGTTGCTACCGGCTGTCTGGCGACCCAAAGGCACGGCTGAACCGGGAGCATTTCACCCCTGCTGATGGTGGCACCAAGATGGCGGGCTAGCGCGCGGGGCGACCCCTGTGAAAAGGTCGTTCGACCCCCAAAGGGGTCGGGATCCACAGGTTGAGAACCACTGGTATAAAGCATATTAAAATAAACAAGAGTTTGATTACTGCTATTAAATGAGTAATAGATAACACATTTCTCTGATCTTAGAGGTCTCAGCTGGACTTCTTCAACTTTTTCTCTATCAAGCTAGTAATGAGATTGACCTTTCCCTTCCTGATGTGCTTATGTTATTTGACTCAAGTAGCTGAGTGGCTTCTCTGGGTCTGTATTCTCCAATGGAATTTTTTTCTGATTAAAACAAATCAGAAATACATTCAAACTTGGCATAGTATTAGCAGAAATAACTTTCCAGATGTTTAATTTTTTTTTTTTTAAAAAATCACCTCGTCACATGGATGTTACTTTCCTTTTCCTTTTTTTTTCAGTCAATTGCAAAACAAGTAGTTCCATATCCTGGTGAAAGAAATATTGCATATAACAGTAGTTAAAATTAGTTTAAGTATTCCATTTTAAAATTCTATCTCTTGTCCCTCTTCAATCATTTATGTCAATTCTTCTACTACTTATTACCAATTAAAATTATTAAGTAACTCTGGAGAGGAAGGATGAGCTGTAGAATACTGAAAAAGACAGAATATAAGCTTAGTTGGAATGGAACAGTTCTGTTAAATTGCCTTCTATTAAGAGTTCATGTGAGTGAGCAAAATGGGTTCATTGGCAACTACAGGTAGTTCTCGACTTACAACAGTATATTTAGTGACCGTTACAATGGCAGTGAAAAAAGTGTCTTATGACCATTTTTCAGAGTTACAACCTTTTCAGTATCCCCATGATCATGTGATCAAAATTCAGATGCTTGGCAACTGGTTCATATTTATGACCGTTGCTGTGTCCCAAGGTCATGTGATCACCTTTTGCACCCTTCTGACAAGCAAAGTCAATGAGGAAGCAAGATTCACTTAACAACTTATCAACTGCAGTGATCCACTTAACAACTGAGGCAAGAAAGGTCGTAAAATGGGGCAAAATTCACTTAACAAATGTCTCACTTAACAACAGAAATTTTTGTTTCAATTGTGGTTGTAAGTCGAGCTCTACCTGTACTCTGTTATTGGTGAGCACAGGATAGGGCAAAACCAAGATGGTTGCTTGGTAGTTTCACAGGGTCCTGGATGGAACGGATTATCTGGACCCTTTCCGCTCAGGATCAGGCCCTGTTATGGGACAGAAACAGCATTGGTCACACTTATTGATGCTCTCTGGTGAGAGTGGGATGAGGTGGAGCAATTGGGATGGTCTCAATCATAGTTTATAGTGAGTGATAGATCCAGCCCATGGCCACTGGCCTGGAACTCAACAGGGGTGCACCATTTGGGAGGTGGCTATTGGATTAGGAAAGATTCCACCTCACCCAGTGTTCTTTGTGTTTCTCTCCTCCCTATCTTTCATTTATTTATTATTGTTGTTATTTATTGTTTTATTATTTTAATGTATACTAGTTTTAATGTTTGTAAGCCTCCCAGAGTTATTTTTGATGAGATGGTGGCACATAAAATTAATGAATAACTCCGAGCTACATATATTCTCATTTTGATTTTTTTTTTTACTTAAGTTCCCACACATGTATTATGAGCCCTGAGTATTATTGTGGATGAAGGACACCAGATTTTAATGGTTCCAGACATAATGTTATTAGTCATAAACCTCAGAAATGCCTTCATTTGCAGTATATAACTAACAATGGTTTTATACAATGATTACACAACAATGCAACTTTGTGAAATCAATGCATCTGAACCATGTGAAACAATTGCTCACAAATATGAAGCTTCATACTCTTTTTCAAAAGCCTGCAAAATTATAACCCACCGGCAAACTTCTAGGCAATCATAAAATTCATTTCTGATTTTGAAGAGGGAACTGGACAATGAAGAGTTTATTCTAGAATTGACTTTAGCATTTCACATAATAATATGTGAAGCAGATATAGTTCAACTAGGTTTCCTTCTATCTATCAGAAAGTTATGACTCACTGTG
>QLTV01002109.1:2478849-2504574 GCA_003457575.1 Thermophis baileyi | reverse complement strand
GGGAGAATATCTCTGGATTTTTTTCCCCTAACAGTGTGATTTTTAAGTTCAAAGCTTCTCCTCCTTTATTTCATTTTCCACATTGTAAGAGTTTGCACTGTTGTAAACTTGAACCGAAGCCCATTGAAATGAAATGGATACTTTTGTCTGCTGCTGCAGAGAGCTTATATATGTGGAAAGTAAATGCAGAGGGACACAGAAAGAGTAATTGTCACATTGTGAGCCTATACAGCTTCTTCAAAAAAGATCATGTGTAAAATTGTGCAATCCGAAAAAATACCTTCTTTTCAACTATCTTTTCAAAAATTATATGGATGATTTATTGCAAGGGTAAAGCAGACAAAGAAATTGATGCATATAAATACAGGTAGTCCTTGAATTACAACAGTTCATTTAGCAACTGTTCGAAGTTACAATGGCACTGCAAAAAATGACTTATGACCATTTTTCACACTTACGACCTTTGTAGCATCCCCTTGATTGTCTGATCCAAATTCAGATGCTCGGCAACTGGTTCATACTTATGACCATTGCTGTGTCCCAAGATCATGTGGTCACCTTTTGCAACTTTTTGACAAGCAAAATCAATGAGGAAGCCAGATTCACTGAACAACTGTGTTACTAACTTAACAACTGCAGTGATTCACTTACCAATTATGGCAAGAAAGGTCATAAAATAGGGCAAAACTCACTTAACAAATGTCTCACTTGACAACAGAAATTTGGGGCTCAATTGTGGTTGTAAGTCAAGGATTACCTGTACATTTGTACATTTTTAAGTAAATCAGTATTTCTGTAGCCCTAATATTGCACTAAAAATAGCTATGGTGATGGGACCTCTGGTCTAACATATCTCGAAGATATGTACTAATTCATAATTTCATTTCTTTTTTAGTTTGAAAATCAAAGTTAGGATTTCAAAGTACAAAGGCAAAGCATGAAGATGGAAGATGTAGAAAAAAATAAGAAAAAAAAATAAGCCAGCAATTAAATCTACAAAATCTGAAACTTAAACCTGATTTATTTTTTTAATTCAAAGTTTTGCACTTTATTTTGCCTATATAAAATGTGTACTTTTGTTCAACCAACACATCTACCTGTATTGATTATTATATATTTGTCACAATAGCTAATTAAGTTTTTTTTTTACTTTAAAACATGTTAGAATTATTTTGATAGTATATGAGTGGGATCTACTTTTGAATAGAAAAATATAGGTTTATTATGTAAGCGGAATGGATTTCTCAAAGTATAATTTCTCAAAATTATACTTCAATTTAAGTATAACCTTCCAAATTTCATATGCAACAAGAATGTTTTTCAATTAAAAGAGAGCTTTTAAAGAACTCTATCCAATATGTTGAAAGAAGGGACCTTAATAGATAAAACTGAAAAGATTGCCTTACAATTGTGGTAAAGTTCCATTCTTTTCTCAGTCCTTTCTATTGGAAAGTTTTATTATTCTCACAAAAAGAAAAAAGAGAGCTGACAATGACATCTTTACCAAACTTCAGTTGGCTTGCATAGCTAAAGGTATCTCTGAGTTGCTTATTCGCATGCATTTCCATCCATTCTTAGAATAACACCCGATCAATATGCATCCAATGCCCTTGGTTGGGCCTCAGAAGGGACAAGCTAATACTGCTGACAGCTTTTGAAAAGCTTTCCAGTTGGGATAAATTATCCCAAAGAAAAACATAGAAGCCTTTCCAGTAATGCTATTAATGTAACACATGCCATCAGCAGTGTGTCTTACTACTTAAAAATGCATTATAAGATTAAAAAGGGATAATAAAGGAAACTTTAAAACTATTGGAAAAAAAGTTACAGAAGTAGAGTTTCGATAAGTCTTCAGGAAAAGTTCCTTTTAAGAAGATGTAAAACCGTTTATAAAGAAGGGAGAAATTCTCATTTTAAAACACATGCCTACACCCATTGAATTCAAGGGAGAGGGACTTTTCTGAGGTAAATAGAGTTTGGAGACATTAAATTATACAACATCCTAATATGTGTGATACAATTTTTACAATTGTTGGAAAGTTTAGTAACAACTAGCCCTTATGAGATAGCTACTGTATGTTAGGGTGTTGTAATGGGAGAAACAGAATACAACAAAAGGATCACGTTAAACAACTACAGAATCCCATCAAATGATATGGCATGAATGAATATGCTTAGTTAATTGACTTTTTATACTGCCCTTTGATTTTATTTGCAGAGATTTTATTAAACAGTTATGCTGCAAGTCAAATATAATGATAAAAAGCTACAAGGGCAAAAATAAAAAGAAGAGTTTTGTATTACCGAATTTTAAAAGTATCTACAACACTTGGAAAAATAATGAAACCATTGACCAGGTAATGAAAATAAAATCAAGAAAGCAAATGAATCTTTCTGGGCAGAATTTTCTGCAACAGGGAAACAAATGACTAATCTGTTATTAATATCCACTTGACTTTTGCTTTAAGCTCAAATTACTATATCAGATTTAAATAATGGCCTAATATTCCTGTCACTATTAGTTTCTAAAGTGTTAAATATATTATAAATATAGTTTTCTGCATTGCACTTTAAACTGACAAGATAAGCCTATGCCTAGGCCATATCACTTCAGACAACAACCCCAACAACATAATTTAATAGAGATGCCTACAAAGATAAGCTAAATATGCTAGATTACAACCTTTTTTCCCAGTGTCTGGTGGTTTTTGTTTTTTGTTCTTACACCATGCCTTCTTCTTCAGTCTCATGAGGTTCAGGCAAAAGTTAGGTACACTATTTTTGTCTGAACTATTGTCTCACCTTTGCTATTCATTTTATCACAAACCAGTTCAAATAATATGATCTCTGAAAGATTTCCTTTAGAACTGTACAAAGATTATACAAACCTACTAGGCAATTGGATCTCCAGCATGGAAAAAGGTTTAACTAGTTTTGTGTTGTATGGAGAAATTCTGGTACTCGGCACCAGCATAATTTGATTGAGATGGAAGTGTCAACCTCTTTGTGGCACTGCCTCATTCTCTCCTCCTCTCTCACACCCAAACACCTATACACAGAGCTATCAGTAATGTTCAATGGTGATACTGCTTATAAGGCAAGGCGTAAAGAAAGCAAACACACCCAGTGATATATTCATATTTACGTATGTTACAAAACTGTAGGAGAAAAATAAGGGAAGGAAATTAAGTAAAAAACTGGTAAAATTAAATATATATCTTCTAAGGAAAATATAAGTTTGGAATATGATGAATAAACTAAGTGAGGCAAGCATAGGAATGAGGATGATGTAAAACCAAATCAGTTATTCATAAGAGAAAATGGCACCTCAGACTCACCCCCATTGGCAACCATGAGGTATTTTTGCAGCATCTGGGCATTTAACTTTGAACTTTCACAAATTTTGCAGTTAGGGTGATTGATCAGTCTTATTTAAAGATGGATTAATAAATTCCTGAGCTGAATGCTCCATCAAAATGTTACATGACCAAATATCAAGGGTGATGTTTTTTTAATTAAAAGTACTTTGCTGCTACATCCAATAACTATGCACTAGGCAGAATTCCATGGAGAATTTTATACTGGAAACAGTATAAAGTCCCTTGCTGAATAGATTAAAACTAGCCTGATTTTCTATATTCCACTCTGGGTTTAAGTATAGCCCTTGTTCCCTCTTTCCTGATACAGGAGAATCATTTCACCCCATGTGAAAATTTAAAAGTTAACATCAATTGACACTATCACAATGTTTATACCTGCTGTGCTATATTAACGTTTCATGCTGGAAATTCCAGTGTCAGCTTAGTCAGTGTGGATATATAGCTAGAAACATCTCACAGGTTACCCTCAAAGCCAAAGTTGTTCAGTCATTTTCATCTATGACAATGCTTCCTAATTTATAGTAAAGAAAGCAATACAAAACTGTGATTTTTTTCCTGAGGTTTTCTCAGAAGTTGAGGGGTATGAGCTACATTTGACCAAGTCTTGCAAGAAGCGGTATGTAATATCATCCAGAGAAGGAAAAATAAATATTTGCTTGCAATCCACTCCTGTGGATGTTTTTTTTTAAGCTGAATAATTATAAAGTTCAGAAGTTAATGTTTGGATTTTTTTTAAACAAAAAATTTCTCCAATTCTCCCCCAAAATTGAAGACCGTCAAGACCATAAACCTGGAGAACACCATAGTCAACCCTGAGATGGCCTCCAGAAGTTCTGGCAGGGAGGTTGCTAGGCAACAAGGAGGCTGGTATAGTAGCAACAATCCCTACTGATCCTGCGAGGCTATACAGAAACAGGGTTGAGAACTGGCCATTTGTGGAACCAACAAGACTAAGAGAGGGCTAACAGAGACTCCTGAATGACAACTGCTACCCCTTCCCTGCCCTGGAGTCTCGGCTGGTGCTATACCCTGAATGGGTACATTTCAGAAAGGGACAAACCCACCCCCCATTCTGGGCCCAGCCAGATTTAAATAATGCATGCAAAGTCAGCTTGCTCCTTTCTAATAAGATTGCAAATAAAAGGAGATTTTCAAATAAAAGGAGATTTTCAGCGGTTGCCGTTCATGGTAGTGAGCAGCAACCGTTGAAAGCCAGGTCTCTCTAGTATTGCTGACCAGGGCATGGGTCTGAGGGCTGGAACACAATGCTAATACCAGACACTTGGGGTGGGTGTCTTCTTCAGCAATGTCCCACCTTCTGTCTCCCACTGAAATGTCTCATGGCCCTCACCATGTGAATATATTGATCTTCCCAAATATATTGAGTGAAGCGTCCCAGTATGGGGCTTACAAACTGAGGCGAGACATTATTCAAGGCTAACAGGTTTATTTAGCTAACAGTGACAGCTAACGAGGCGGCTGCTTGGCTAACACAGCAGCAGCATGCCCGGCACTTTGACAGGTCTTTTATAGTCGCCGCCGGCTGCATCTCAACCAATCAGGGCGCTCCTGGCTCCCGCATCAGGTGCAGACCTGATTGAAGGCAGGACGCAGCACTCCTCCATCATTAGATGGTGTGCTTGTAGTCCTGGAGGTAGGCCGGGCATCATCTGGTCCTCTTGGATTGCAAAGCCCTCCGCTCAAAGTTGGATTAGGTGTTTGTGCCGAAGATGCCTCTGGAACCGCTGAGGATTGTTCTCTGGCTTTGGATGTCGCTGGCAACACTGGAATGTGGTCGCTCTCCTGGGGTAAGTCTTTTCTTTCTGCTATTCCGTCTCCAGCATCGTCTCCCGGTTCTGCTTCAAAATGGTCACCTGCGAATAAATCTTTTTCTGGAAGACTGGGGGTGTCTTCCGATGCTTGCAAGTGTACCTTGGGTCCCCAACGACCTCGTAATTGGTTTATGTGGCGACGCCACATTCGCCCATCCTCAAGGATTAATCTATAGGATCTGGGGCTTGTTATTTCTGTTATTTGTCCTGCTAACCATAAGGGATGGCCTGAATAATTCCTAGCATATACTAAATCCCCTTTTTGGAATTCTCTGATCTTGGTTGTGGAGTCACAGGGTCACAGGTAATTTGGGTGCAATCTGTCCAGGCTTGTCTTTATTCTCCGGCCCATTAGCAGTGCAGCAGGACTTTGGTTGGTTTCAGGGCATGGGGTGGCATGCTGTATCAGTAGGTATTTTGCTATTTTTGTTTGCCAGTCCCTTGGCCCCATTCTAGCTAAGGCCTCCTTCACTGAGCACACTGTTCTTTCTACCAGTCCATTGCTGGCAGGGCGGAAAGGAGCTGTTAGGATATGTTGTATGCCCTGCCCTGCCAGGTATATTTCAAACAGACCTGCTGTCAACTGCAGGCCATTGTCAGACACTAAGGTATCTGGTATGCCATGGGTAGCAAAGAGGGAATGTAGGCCTCTGATTAGAGCATCAGAAGTGGTGGAAGCCATCAGCTTCACTTCCACCCACTTTGAGTACGCATCTACCACTATTAACAACATTTGACCCTGAATTGGGCCTGCAAAATCAATGTGAATACGAGACCAGGGAGCCCTAGTCTTTCCCACTCTGTGGGGTGGGCTCTGGGAGGATTTGCTCTGGTTTCCTGACACCTTTTGCAACTTGAGACTCATTCTGTAATAGCCAGGTCCATTTTGGTCCACCATATGTAGCTATGACCCAGCGCCTTCATACGCACTATTCCCGGGTGGCAGTCATGTAATGCTGTTATTACCTGCCTCCTCAATGGGCCTGGAATGACCAGTCTACTGCCCCACAGCAAACACCCCCTCATGGTGGACAGCTCATGCTTTCTGGCCTTGTAAGTTTGAAATTCGTCCCCTATCAGCCCGGAGGGCCAGCCTCTCTTTACCCAGTCCATGACCAGGGAAATTTCCCTGTCTTTTGCAGAGTGTCTAGCTACTTCAGCTGCAGTTAAGGGGCACTGCAGGTCTTCAATAAGTAGCACATTGTATGCTGGTGCTGGGTCCTCCACTTCCATAGGCAAGGGGCATCTACTCAAAGCGTCCGCATGGCTAAGGTGTCGCCCTGGGTGATGTATTAATGAATAATGAAAATGAGGACCCAGATTGTTGGGGGCAATATGCTGACTCTGTGAACCGCTTAGAGAGTGCTGTAAAGCACTGTAAAGCGGTATATAAGTCTAAGTGCTATTGCTATTGCTAATAAGAATAAGCAGCCAGGAATACAGTCCATCTGGTCATATGTGGCAACAGGACTTGTGGGGTTTGACGGTCCCCTGCGAGTAATCCCAGTAACTAGGGTAAAGTTTCGACCATACAAATACTCGTGAAATCTTTTAACCCCAGTGACCAGGGCTAGAGCCTCTTTGTCAATTTGACCATAGTTCCTTTCTGTCTTTGACATAGTTTGTGAAAAGAAGGCGCTTCCAATAGGTGCTTCCAATCCTGATGGTAATTTATGGCTTAACACAGCCCCTACACCATAAGGGGAGGCATCACAAGCCAGTACTAATGGTAATTGTTCATTATACTGAAGCAATAGACTTTGTGACGTCAGAAGACTTTTCACTGCCATGAAGGCAGCTGTTTTCCTTGTACCCCAGTGCCATGGATGTTTAGAGTCCAACAGTCTATGCAGAGGTTCAGCTACTGAAGCCTTGTGTGGCAGGAACAAACTGTAAAAATTTAGGAGGCCCAAAAACGCTTGCAGTTCTGTCTTGTTTTTGGGCGTTGGGGCTTCCTTCACCTTTGTCTTGGTAGGATGAAGGCCAGAGGCATCTACTCTATAACCCAGGAATTCTACCTCTTGTACTGGCAATTTGCATTTTTCACGTTTTAATTTAAGGCCTGCTTTTTGAAATTTTAGTAAAACAGCTCTGAGGCGTTCTGTAAGTTGGGTTAGGTTGGAGGCAGACACCAGTATGTCATCGAAATATGGTACCACACCTGGGATGCCCTGGAGTAATAGTTCCATCAAGCTTTGGAATATTCCAGGGGCCACACTGACACCGAACTGTAATCTATGGCATTTGAACGCTCCCCTATGTGTGACAATGGTTTGGGCCTCAGCTGTAGTTTAGTCTACAGGAATTTGCTGGTATGCTTGCGTTAAGTCCAATTTGGCAAAAATTTTACCTTCCCCCAGGGAGTGCAGTAAGTGCTGGACTACAGGTACCGGATAAGCACTGTTCTGAAGTGCTCTATTAAGTGTGCATTTGTAGTCAGCACAGATTCTGATAGACCCATCTGGTTTTACAGGGGTGACAATTGGAGTTTCCCACTTTTCATAGTCTACTGCTTCAAGGATACCCTGAGCTAATAGTTTATCCAAGGCCTCATCGACCTTAGCCTTAAGGGCAAATGGCACTCGCCTGGGTTTCAATCGGATGGGTGCTACCTGGGGATCAAGATTAAAGGAAAGGGGTTTGCCTGTGTACTTACCCAGGCTGTCATCGAAGACTGTTGCGAATTCCTGGATAAGCTGGGACATGTCTGGTTTGTTGATGTTGTGGATGCCGGAGATAGATAGGCCGAGAGGGTCAAACCAGTCGAGCCCTAAAAGACTTGGTCGGGGTTCCTCCACTATTACAAGGGGAAGCTTCCCTGTGAACTTCTTAAACTGAATCTGGAATTTACTGGTACCAAGGATAGGAATATGCCTTCCTTGGTAATCCCTGAGCCTAATATTACATGGCTTAATTATCTTTTTAGAGATTTTAGGAACCAATCACTTGATTGTACTCCATGACATCAGGGACATGGATAACCCTGTGTCTACCTCCATTTGACATGGTGATCCCTCTAATTTAACTTTAATGAAAAAGCCTTCAGCCCACTATTTGCTTGCCCAATTATGGATTCTGGGGGGAATCTATCTTTAGTAATGGTATAGCAGTCTTCTCCCCTGTTTGAATTTTTAAAGGGAGTCTTTCTCCAGAAGGGTGTTCTGGCTGCAGGTCTTGTGGTGGGTTGAGTAGCTCTGCAGACTCTTGCCAGGTGTCCTTTCCGTCCACACTGGAGGCAATCTGTGTTTCTGAACTTGCATGCAGTTCGTGGGTGGTTTCCCGCGCAGCTGAGGCAAACGTTTGGGAAGGTTGGCTTTTCTTTGTTGTCGTTGTTGCTTGTAGGCAGCTTAAGGCGGTGCACTTCTTCTTCTTCTCTTGGGTCTCCTTCTATGTCTACTGTTTCAGAATGGATTGCCTCATTTTTGGCGGCAGACCCTGAGCAGAGGTGGGTTCCTCCCGGTTCGGACCGGTTCTATAGAACCGGTAGTAACTTGGCGGCCTGGGTCGCTAGAACCGGCAGTGACCCAGGCCTGCCACGCCCCCAAACTGGTTCTTTTGGCGCCACCGTAGGTGCCGCCATCTTGTTTTTTTGCTTCTGCGCATGCGCAGAAGCTTTTTTTAAACACTATGCATGCGTGAAGCGCACACGCACCTTCGCGGCACAGCACTGAGCGAACTGGCAGCAAAGAAAACCAGAACCCACCCCTGACCTTGAGGTATTCATTTGCTGTATTTCTGTAGCTGATTTGTTGGACAGCTCAGCTGCCCTGGCTTCATCTATTGCTAATTGTAGTGGCAGCTCCGTTTTGGTCAGCAGGTGGCACTGTAACTGGAGATCTCTAATGCCTGTCACGTAAGGCATTGTCTAAATTTTCAAACTCACAGTATAGAGCTGCGGTTCTTAGTGAGGAGAGGTATTAGTTGATCGTTTCTCCTTCTTTTTGATTCCTATGATAAAAGGCATGGCGCCTAGCTATCATAGAAGGCATAGGGGAGTAATGGTTACCTAATTTTTCTTTTATAACCTCCCAAGCCACAGTATGTACCTTCTGAGGGGCCAGTAAGTTCCTAGCTGTTTCAAATACCTCATTCCCACAGAAACTTAGAAAGTAAGCCTTCTTCTGATCGTTAGAGATCACAGTATATTCGTTTGCTAATAAGAAGCATTTGAACTTCTTTAGGTAAGTGTCCCAGGATTCAGTTGCGGGGTTGAACGTGGCAAAAACTGGAAGGGCAGCCATTCTCCTCAGTCTCTGGCACCTGATTGTATCATAGTGTGGTAGGGCGACTTATCATCGCTTTACTTCAGCTCTTTGAAGTGACAGCTCTCTCAGTGACTCGCTCCGTGATCAGCTCTTGTCTCGCGCCTCAGTTCGGGGACTAAATCCCATCCTCGTTGCCAGCTGAATCATCCCAGCATGGGGCTTACAAACTGAGGCGAGACATTATTCAAAACTAATAGGTTTATTTAGCTAACAGTGACAGCTAACGAGGCGGCTGCTTGGCTAACACAGCAGCAGCACACCCGGCACTTTGACAGGTCTTTTATAGTCAGCGCCGGCTGCATCTCAACCAATCAGGGTGCTCCTGGCTCCCGCGTCAGGCGCAGACCTGATTGAAGGCAGGACGCAGCATTGAGAACAATAGAATAATAGAATATTAATTTAGTCATCATTCTGTATTGAAAGGATAGAAAAGATACACAAATAAAGTAAGTACAAATAAAACAGTAGAACATATTGAAAAAAATTGTAACCCCTGCAATTAACCCTAATCTGATCTAGATAGTATTTACTTATATTTATTTGCATACTTGTATTGGTTTTATACTTTTGGTATGGTCAGATGACTATAGTAAAGATTCTATTCTATTCTATTCTATTCTATTCTATTCTATTCTATTCTATTCTATACTATTCTATTCTATTCTATTCCATTCCATTCCATTCCATTCCACTCCACTCCACTCCACTCCACTCCACTCCACTCCACTCCACTCCACTCCACTCCACTCCATTCCATTCCATTCCATTCCATTCCATTCCATTCCATTCCATTCTATTCTATTCTATTCTATTCTATTCTTCTATATGAAAACCAGTATTGCACAGCCTAATTATATAATTACCTCTACATATTTTAAGTGTTAATTAGCATAATATGTAGACGATGAAACATGTGTTAAAGTTTTTATATAATATCTAGCTTAAGCCCTCCATATTTGAGCTGCAAACATCCAGATGACAAAGAAATGATAGAAGGAGTTATAGAAAATTCATTTTGGAATCTTAGATATGATAGGCCTAAGCATGATACTAGTGTCTATTTGGTTATAGAATAGAATTCGAATGTGTTCCTTCATTTAAAAATAATCTGCCCACAACCATATGTAGTCATGTTTTGTAGGAATGGATCCTTTGTATAGATGTCTTCCTACTGAATATTGGGGAAAAGGGAACTAACAGCAATAAGCTATTTTTGTAAATTGTATGCCATTTTCCATTATATGTATGAGGGTGGGAAGGAGGACAGTTTTAATGGATTCTTTGATTTCAATCAAAGTGCTTTCATTTATTTTATTTCATTTAGAAATGTAATGACAGTTATTGTGTGGCAGAGTTAAGAGTGATTCTTAAGAGGATTCTTTCCACACACATCTCAAGCCCTAGAAAGTTTTCTCTTGGCTCCTTCACCTTTGTGCAACAGAATTACTACACTGGTTTCTTTTTGTCCCCCCTGCTCATCAGTGGAAACCATCTGAGGAGCAAAAGCGACCTAGGAAAGTCATGTATCCCAAGGAGAAGGTGATCTTGCTAGCTTTCCAGTAATAATTACTCGTGCAAAAAGTCTCCCATTTAAGGTTTTCATATGGAAATGGAAATAAGAAACATTTTACCTTTTTTGCTTTTTCCTATGGCTCAGAGGTGAATTTCCTCCCCTTGGAAAAGCTTTCTTATGAAACATAAACAGAAGTTTGGTATCTCTTCTGGATTAACTCCACACTCTTTTTTTTCCCCCTTCAAAAAATGGTAAAATACAATATCAGTTGAGTTTTCTTTGGCCTGTCTATCTTGAATTGACACTAGTGAGAACAGGCCATGTAAGTAACAGTAAGCACAAGGGATATCCTTTCAAAAACAGGACATGGTTTTCTACATTTTATTTGTGTTTTTAAAGGAAAGTTTCTCCTTTCTCTCCACATTACAAATTCTGAGTTTAATTTCTACAAAGAGATGAGAAAGTGATGTGTATATTATTCCATATTGGGAGCAGCGATGTATTCATAATACATTTGTTTGACGTATTTTTAGATTTGTTTTTATGTCTTTTATAGAATAAGTATAATCAAGAACATATGAAGAGCACACAAAACACTTTCCCTTCAAAAGCTGCCATGAACTTGAAAATAAAATGTAACTGGATAGGTTTAGAACACAGCAACTTCTCGCTTTAGAAATAAACACAGCAGTTTCTTATATATGTACATGAATATATCCTCATCTCATAATTTATATATGCTGTTAACTGCCTAGTTTATTATTCTTATAGCACTGAAGCTTCTCAATTAACAGTATAATGTCAGAAAAGCTAGAGAATAGGCACATTTCTATCATGGCTGTTCTACTCATCCAGTCTGAGTAAATATTGCTTATTTGTTTCTGCACTTCATCCAGTCAGATGACAGGATGTGCATAATTAATTATTTACATCTGTGATAATCAACTCCATATGTAATATTCCAATCATCTTTGCTTTATCATGTTTTTCCTTTTGTACCCATTAGCCACCTAAAAGAACTTTCCAAGATGCTTTTAGAAACTTTAAATTCAGTAAAAGAATTATTTCAGCTGCCTCCCACATTCTGCATGACATTTGATTAGACTTTTGAGATAATGAAGAGGTAACAATATTTGTTTATTCTTATTGTTAGAATAATTCAAATTGTGAACAATATTTCAGAGATAGTGACAAAAATGTACCTATATGCAAGTTTAACCTATAAAAGGGATAAGATAGAAAATAGCTGCTAAAACTCCCCCAAATAAATATCTACAAACCAGTTATAGCACATTATATTTCTTTATATTCCTATAATCTGTTTATTCTTTATATCCTAATTGTTCTTCTGACTAGATCTGGGAGTTCAATCATTGTACACCACTTACAGTAAACAATCATATAACTGCATTTCATATTTTTTCAGATTTACTTTTGCAAATAATGTTTACACATTATTTTATTCCTGAAGCCTGAATTTGAGTTTGCCCAATATTTTCAGCAGCCTGCTACCTGCGGCTAGTGGGAATTGATACTTCATCCCTCACCTTCTCCAAATGTGTAATTCTCTATAAATTTAGTCCATCTGAGCTGGATTACAGACACTAATTTGGTTATACAATTTAGAATGCTTGCAACTCTCTTGTCTGGCTTCTATCAAACAGAGTGATATTGTGTGACAGTATTTAATTACTGAAATCAAGTGCAGATGGCCTGTGGGTTTCAAGGGTGGCTATGGCCCCAGAAATCCGGCGGATCCAGAAGTTCAAATTATCAGTTCCACCAACATTCTTAGAGGATCTACTACAACATAGGGTTCAGCAGATGCCTGCCTGTGTAAGTCAGCATGCATGAACCTAACTCCTTTATTGTGAACAATAAGTTTAAAAATGGCTCATATGTGACTGGTTTCTGAGGTGAATGTATGTATCAATGTACCTATGTTGGCTGAAGAAATCAAAATGATTTGCAGTGATTGTTGTCTAGATTATATGGTTCAACAAGGGTGTGGTTTTGAAAATTAAGGCATGTTATACATAAATGGGGAAAAGGAAGAGCAAATAGATGAATGGTAGTAGAAAGGTTGTGGGCAGTTTATGATCTATTGAGAGGAAGGACTGGCTGCTGAAAGAAGTGATAAAGTGGCTGTGAAGAAGAACATGGTTCTGTCCACTATGCTACATGGGAATAAGTTGGGTAGTTCAGGTGCAACATGAAACTGAGTTGAATATAGTAGAAATGGAGCACTTCAGAAGTTATATGTGCTAGGAACACATATAGGATCAAGAATGAAGAGGTACTGAATGAATGTGAATTGAAAACAAAAGTGAGTGGACAATAGAAAAAAGACCACAGCAAAACTTCAGTTTAATGTTAATGCTGGAAGAATGTTCTGCTAAAGCCAAACCAGAGTTTTCCCTATAACAAAGCTTCTGCATGTTGGTCCCCTCACTACCCTCCTCCATTTAGTTGCTCCTAGTACAGCATATTTCATTGACCCAACCCATCCTGCAATCTCCCCAATGCCTGCTCCTCCAGATAGAACCCTGTCCAGAATTTTTCTTTTTTCTAAGTCTGATGTTTACTAACCAAAATCTTTAAATCAATGGTATGTTGATTTGGATATGCAAATAGAATGAGCAGTGATCAAATTGCAAAGCAAACCAGGGGTGGGTTCTGGTTTTCTTCGCTGCCAGTTAGCTCAGTGTCACACTGCGTGGGCGTGGGCGCGCTTCACGCATGTGCCGTGCTTAAAAAAAGCTTCTGCGCATGCGCAGAAGCAAAAAACAAGATGGCAGCACCATAGGCGCCGCCAAAAGAACCAGTTCAGGGGCGTGGCAGGCCTGGGTCGCTGCCGGTTCTAGCGACCCAGGCCGCCAAGTTACTACCAGTTCTATAGAACCGGTCCGAACCAGGAGGAACCCACCTCTGAAGCAAACGTATGAAGAAAGACTGAATGAGGAGAGGGAGGAAGTTGTGATTCAAGGGAGATGATGAGATCGTCAAAAATAAAGCCAAGAACTTTAAAGAACAAAATATAATGTATGAAGTTATGTATGAACTTGGCACAGGTGAGGATAGTTTTCCAGGACTGAAAGGAAATGAAAAAAATGTAAGTTTGGTTATATGCTCCCCATTGTTTTTTACCTCAGCCTTCACTTTATTTTGTCTACTGTTTCTAATTCCTTTTCAATGCTTCGTATAATACTGTTTACTCCTAATGGAAATAATATGGTAGATATTTCTGTAAAAAAGTGATTCTTTCCTTGGAATGATACAGGACATAGAATATAAAACTAAACAAATGAAACAAGTGCCTTATATTGAGCACCACTGACAATTGATTCTGTGAAAGTTGAAGCAATCTAAGAGATTTTGTGTCCAGAAAACAGCCAGAGGTTCTTGGGAATGGTAAACCATTTTACGTATTATGGTGCTGACACACAAGGAGGATGAGTAACAGTAACAAACAGCTCCTATGACCTTGCAGTTAGAAATACTGGGAAAAAATATACTCCCTTACAAGAATACTGAAAATGCTTGTGGAGAACATTATGTATCTTTCAACCTGATATGAAAATCTAACTGGAAGCATACATGCAATACAATCATGTTTGCAAAACACAGACAGAAAGAAACAAAAGGAGATTTAGCACAGGATACTAAGCTGACCCTTGGAAAATGTAGAAGATTTGTGTGCATGCCAGAAGTTCTACAATTGGAAGTTCTGCGAGACAAATCTAAACCCCAAATCCCATCCACAACAAAAAACTTATAGTACAATGAATACTAATGAGAAAGAGTCCCTCAAACTGAACTCTTTTCCAGGTGACCCTATATGTTCATGTAGTTTTCTTAGCAACAGTGTGAAAATTATATTCATCCATATGATTTGTTAGTCTGACTTACATTGTTGGTATTTTCTGGTTGTCTTCCATCTAAGTTCCAACCCTGCTTACCTTTTCAAGATCATCCTAAGCGAGATAGTCTTTTCCCATAGCTGAGCTATGCACATTACTGTTTCCTATTGTGATGAGTGATAGAATTCCCTTCCCAGTATTCTAAAAATCTGTTGCCTGGGAGCAGATTCTTTGAGATGGGGGTAAACGGGGGGTTATTGTGTTTTCAATGAATGAGTGAAACTCTATTTGAGGAACTTGAAGTAATCAAATAATTAAACATTCACACAATTGGGTTATAGGAACTATTCAGTGGTGGGATTCATTTTTTTTACTACCGGTTCTGTGGGCGTGGCTTGGCTTGGTGGGTGTGGCTTGGTGGGCATGGCAGGGGAAGGATACTGTAAAATCTCCATGCCCTCGGCGTGGCTTGGTGGGCGTGGCTTGGTGGGCGTGGCAAGGGAAGGTTACTGCAAAATCCCCATTTCTTCCCGATCAGCTGGGAGGCAGAGAATATATGGGGGCGGGGCCAGTCAGAGGTGGTATTTACCGGTTCTCCGAACTACTCAAAATCTCTGCTACCGGTTCTCCAGAACTGGTCAGAACCTGCTGAATCCCACCTCTGGAACTACTGCCTAACATATGTAAGAGACACCATTTGGAACAGAATGCCATAGACTGATGAATCGTCAATAACTGATCAGCAAATCAATTTATAAACTCTCATCAGGAAAATATTCTTGAGAAAAATTGTTCAACTCTTTCACCATTCTTACAAGTAATGCAGGTACAGTAAGTTTTCCTATTATCCGAGAGCTGCAGTTTTTTAAATCTAGAAATGAATTCCCAATTATAGCCTTGCAAACAAAAAATATGCTATTATATTTTAATTTTTATGTACACCTCACACAGCATCTGCCTGGATTCAGTGTATAAATGGGGCACAGTATTCTCCCCTCAGTGTGACTGCAGGACCCCATGTCAAACTGTAGATTACATCGTGACTGGCTGTAAACTGAGTCCAGTATCTGATTTATTTTAACGTAAACAATGTTGTGTTTCAATGCTTACATGGCCTAAACATTAGTATTTAAACATAGTTCTTTTTAACATTTATATTTTATTGAGTTTTACTAATCTAGGGGAAATGTTAATATGTATTGCTATGATATGCCATAATCTAAATAAATAATGAAATGTGAAATGCTCATCTTTCCCAATAAGAAACTATTCTTAAACTTTGATTTATTCCCAAGTACTTTAGATTATTTTGGTGTAGGTTATCGGGAGAATATGAAGTTTGAGAAGGCTAAACAACTATGTCACGAATAACATGTTTCCTAAAAGTCCGTCAGTGAACTCATTTCTACATTTGCAAGACAGATTTTTATAAAGTACGACTGTATCTTTTATAAGACAATGGGTTCCTAAGTTACAATGTTAAATGACCGAGGTATCACAGGTGCTGATGTACTATTATAGAGTAAAAATGCTGATGGAAAGAATATAAAAACCCAAGCAATTTTAAGTGATGTGAGTTGAAATTCATCCATAAGTATGTTTGTATGACAGCCAGTTATTATAAATATCCCCCAACTCTTGCTTTTTTTAAAAATGTTTTCATTTTTTAAATTTATTCTTTAGTCAAATTACCATTTTCCATCCCCCCCCTCACACATCACTTGGGTGATTGAAATATGATACAGGAATGCAATGCTAATTTTTATTGACAGGTGGCGTTGCTCAATCATGCTCATGTTCTTTTGAAATTGTCATGGTGTTTTTGATGGTAAGAAATTGCTTTGTTTCATTTGAGAAGTCAGCTTTCCGGAACAAGAGTGGAAGAAACAAGGAAAAACACCTTTAATTGTATCTTCTACTTCTCCTCTGTCCACGAGATCTGAGACCTAGCAGTAGGAAGAAATTGTCATCAGTCATTTAAAGCAACCAATAATCTTATCCTAAGAATATTAATTCAGACATAATTTTCACAATATCTTGGTTAAGTTAGCCTAGGACTACATTCGACAAGTTACAGAAAAGTGTCAATTTTTTTCACCTCCTCTCTTTCTGCCATGCTGGGGGAATTTTCTCCTTCTTCCTGACCCACCACGATTTCGCTTTTGTTGCTTTCTATTATGGCTACGATAGAGGGTTTTGCTTCTGATGGGTCTGAATCTTGCCATATTTGTTTCTGTATCTGAGCTGTTGGGAGCTGGACCTGCTCGATTGTCCTTTCAAAGATTATTATACTCCAAGTGGCATCTTTATCCTTTTTGAAAGCTAGAAAGCAAGTATAACAAAGGAGGATGATGCTTCAGAGCAACTCAATTATGATGAAATATGGTGACTACTCCTTTTTATGGAGATACTTTCCATAAAAGGAAAATTAAGGTAACAACATAGAAAAATCATTGCACAGGCTTAGAAACTTGCATAGACAACTGTCCCCCCAAGTTATGTAAATTTTTCAAGCTCAATATTTTTTCCCATATACTTTGCCACCAGGAAAATCATCTAGGGAATTATTTTTCCATGAGTCATAAAGTATATATATATATACTTTAGCAAGCAATGCTGTCAAAGTTTTGTCCCGGTACCTTGAAGCTATTAGGGTTTGGAAGGGGAAAAACAGATTTGACATTAACCCTGACAGAACCAAATAATTATAGTTGGTGGCTCTTCCAGTGTTGGGGGTTTTCCTTCTTTAGTTCTAACTGATTGTGGGGGGGGGCGTCTTTCTGTCCTTGCAGCTCTTGCCTGATGAGGAAATGGCAGTGCAGCCAGAAATGTCTTTGTACAGAATCGTCTGCTGTGCCAATTGCACCTTCCTTGGGCACTCATGCCTCACTTATTGCCCTATGGTTGATGGAACTGCCTCTGAAGATCACTCAAAAGAATGGTTATTAAATTAGAGGTAATTTGGGCGTACCCAGGATATGATAAAGCAATTTGTATCTGTTGGGAAGTGAAGGATTCAGTTTGGGACTGTCACTGCTGAAATGCTTCTGGGGTTTGCTTTTTTGGGGTAGGGGAGGAAGAGTGTAATGACATTATTTGAGGTCAAGAAAAGGAATGATTGGGTTACACAATTTAAGAACCACTGACTCAGAAGTTGCAGCTGGTCCCAGAATGGAGTGGGGTGAACAGTTACCAGCAGGCCTCAGTATACTCATGTAACTCGTTTGCAATGGAGCTGCTGCATTGATTACTAGTGAACGTCTGGGTGCACTTTAAAGTGCTGGCTGTTACATAGAAAGAACTTCATGCCATAAGGTCTGGTTATCTGAGGGATTGCCTATCTCTACTTATTTCTACCTGTCCCATAATATTTGACAGACCTGACTCATTTCTCATTCCATCTCTCAAGCAGTACAATCTTATGGGGCTAAGAAAACTTGTATTATCTCTCACAGTGCCTATCCTTTAGAACAGCGTACACCTACAGCAGGGGTGTCAAACTCGCGATGATACGTCATCACACGACATATTGCAACTTTCCCCCCCCTTCGCTAAAATGTGTGCGTCGCCAGTGCATGACACATCTGGCCTGCGGGCCGCAAGTTTGACACCCCTGACCTACAGCTTCAAACTGATTTAAATTGGCCTTAAAGATCTAGATTTACTTATTGTCAGCCCTGGAGGCCATCTTTCTCTTTGGATCTTCAGGGCTACCACAATTAGTGCACAGGCCTGCTGAGGGAAACTGGGAGGGGGGTTGCTTGGAGTGGGTAGAGATAGTCAGCCATAACATTCTTTTCTCTGAGAGTCAAGGATGTTCAGCCAGCACCTGGAGTGGCGTGACTGGGAGGCATCTCCAGTTGGGACGGTGGAGTGATTGGACCATGTGATGGACATGTGGGTGCAGGGGATGGGACTTTGACTTTCCTTTGGGTGGGGAAAACACGGGAGCTTTCAGATTCGGGTTTTCCCAGATGTGCCAATATGACATCTCTAATAAAATGGAACTTTGAGGAACTGCCTGCCTCTGAGTCTTACTTGGTTGGGGGTGTTACTTGGAACCCTGACACTTATTTTGGGTTTGTTTGTAGTGCCCATCTCTTCCCTCTGTTATGATCATATTTATTTATTTACGGTCTTATATGCTGTAGGCTTTATTTTTGATTTTTATGCTGGTTAGAGTCCCTGTTGAATTGGCTGCGTTTAGAAGTTAAACAGATATACACACACACTCTCTCTCACACATACACTGCAGTTGATGAGTAGGGCAATGCTTATGGGCCCAGAGATGATAAAAGGTTGCAGGATTAGTTTTCTACTGTTTGATATCCTTTTCTGATGAAAACATTTTCTTCTTTGCCTTTGAGGAAAAATCAAAGTTTTAACATTCTACTGTTAAAATGTGGATGTTCGGTTCTGAACATTCTAAACAATACCATTTTCACTGAGAACTCCTTCCATTTGATGTCGTCAATGGCTAAATGAAAATGAAAAACCTAAATGCTTTGGTGAATTAGGAAACTCTCCAGACATTTTGATGCATTGTAGAAAGAAAGGGGTTAAAATGTCCTCTTTTATCAAGTGATACTGTTATGGTATCTATATCTCTTCTATGAATGGATAGTGTTCTAGTTGCAGAAGTTGTTAAAAATTCATGATTGATGTACCACACTGTTCATTACTTTTGCTCTGGTACAATAGAACAGGGTACGGTATGTGACTCCGGAACATACGGAACTGCTGTACTAATTGTACAGTTGATTCATGTATCTGCAGAATACATAGTGTTTAAAGTTCTCAGAAATATGGGATGAATTCTTTCCCATATTAATTAAAACACACCTTTTTCATAGAACTTTTTTTTTAACAGTCTTGGGTCATTAGGCAAATTGGAAATTTTGAAGAGATGTTACAAGGGCCACCATTTAGAGAATCTTCCAGGGATTTCTTTATTTATTTAAAGTTGAATTTATATGGCTGCTCACTCCAAAAGAGTCTTGGAGAACTTACTTTCCCAAGAACAAGGCAGAGGGGAATTTGAGTTCTTGAAGAGCATCAGACTGTTCTCTTTTGTTCAAGTCCTTCATCTTCTCAAATTCCACCTCTCTTGTCTTTGTCATTTACCCATCCCCTCAGCATGTAAGATGCACTTGCCCCATACATTCATTTCTTTTTCTCATTCCCAATTACCTTTTCTTACATTTGTATACACAGGGAGTTTCCCTGGTTCCATCATTACTGCCTGTTGTTTTATTAAGTAAACTTTAAATCTCTCTCTTTCTCTCTCTCCTTATAAAACGTGAACTTTTCTTCTATTTTTATCAAGGCAGGTATACATAAGAAAGACATTATTAGGCCCATGTACAAGCTGAATAAAATGAGAGCCCAGTAGCACATACTTGACTATCTTGATTTCTCCAATCAGGGAAGGGGTAGATGCTTTTGAAATGAGCATCTTCTTTCCATTAGTCTAAAAGTAGCTCAGATGGCACAGTATTCAGTCTGTCAAAGATAGGGTTTTCCTTTGTACTAGCACAAAATTATTTTAGCCAACTACTTCTGAACTAGACTGTGTTGTTTCTCCGTATCATATAATATATGTGGGTATATGCATAATTTTGTATTTATTTACCGGTATGTATTTTGACATGTTTATGTAGTGTATATTGGAGGTGGAGACCCTATGAGAGCTGTATGCAATGAAATTTCATTTTAATGTATGCTGATTGGTGTACATTCAAAATGACAATAAAGTTATTCTAAGTCTACTTAGTTGACATGAATGTGCGTCTAGGTAAACCAGCACTATAAAATGTCTAGGGCATATTTCAATCCTTCAGAAGATGATCAAAAATCCATTGTTGTGACCAGGGAAACCAGTAATTGTGTGAGGGTTATATTAATGTAATATAATGTAATGTAATGTAATATTTGTTTTTAGAATACTTATATCTCTATTATAAATCTATGAGCCATAAAAACATTTCAGAAGGCAACATAGAGGACCCAGATTGTTGGGGGCAATATGCTGACTCTGTAAACCACTTAGAGAGGGCTGTAAAAGCTCTGTGAAGCGGTATATAAGTCTAAGTGCTATTGCTAGTGCTATAGGTGTCCAATTAGAAATTTGTCCTGGACAAATTTACAATATTTGACACTTAAGTTGTCACAGAAAAAGGCTTGAAAGTGCTCCACCCAGACTTCAAGCAAAATCATTATATATCTGGCACAGAAGAAACTTTGCAAAAGGAATAGGCTTTTAAAGTGCCAGAAAACAGCAGAATTCTGTTTTTCTCTGCCAATGGTCCCGTTAGTCCTCCTGTTTTTCCTTTTCAACAGGTTTTTAAAAGATTCTTTTTGGAGAAGAAGCTATTTCCCAAAGGTGGCTGGCACCCATTAACTTTAAAAGCCCCACATGTTTTTAGTCTAACATTGACTTCCATACATTCTCTGTAAAACTAACGATTAGATTTAAACTTAATTTGACATGGCTACTGGTATCTCCTGATCTCTACAAAGATCAAATTTGGAACATCTATCGAGAACTATGAATGAACATTGAATGCAGCTTGTTGGCCATGTCTTATACCAGGGGTGGGTTCCAACTTACCTCGCTGCCAGTTCGCTCCCTCCCACGCTGTGTGGCATGCGCAGTAACAAAAAATCCGAAAACAAAAACAAAAACCAAAGCCTAAAAAAAGATGGCGACCGCATGCACAGTGCCGGAAGTCGGCTTCTGCGCATGCTCAGAAGGAAAAAAAATTAAAAAGAATTAAAAAAATTCAAAACATTCAAAAAAAATTCAAAAAAAAAATGGCGGCCCCCACGGACCGGCACTGACCGATCCGGTTTGGTGATGTCATCGCGACATCACCAGTGGGCCACTACCAGTTCAGGAGAACCGGTCCGAACTGGGAGGAACCCACCCCTGTCTTATACATAAAGACAGGCATCCAAAAATTGCACTACATTGGATACTTCCTGGAAGAAAGAGGAAATGAGGCCGGCCTCAGAAAACTTGGTGCCAAATACTTAAGGAAGATCTTAAGATCATTAATGTCCCTTGGGATGATGCCAAAGATTCTGCAAATGATCGAAACTGGTGGAAAACACTTGCCACCTAAGGTGCCCCACACAGGACCAAATCTGCCTAGGTCAGCGGTTCTCAACCTGTGGGTCGCGACCCCTTTGGGGGTCGAACGACCCTTTCACAGGGGTTGCCTAAGCGTGCGCTAGCCCGCCATCTTGGTGCCACGCCCCCTTTGTCACCTCATTGCATGCGGGGAGGGGGCGGGGCAGGGGTCGCGGCGGCGGGGCGGGGATCGTGGCATTAGGAAGGTTGAGAACCACTGGCCTAGACAAAAACATATAGGGTGCTCCTGCCTGAAGGACTTTTATTACAAGAAGAAATTGATAAAATGATTGTAGTTATGGACTCTTCAAATTTATGTTAATTGTAAAGTTTTTAAAACACCAGGCATTTGCAACCAAACCAATGGCCAAAGAGCCGAGGTGGCGCAGTGGTTAGAGTGCAGCACTGCAGGCTACTTCAGCTGACTGCTAGCTGCAGTTCGGCGGTTCAAATCTCACCGGCTCAAGGTTGACTCAGCCTTCCATCCTTCTGAGGTGGGTAAAATAAGGACCCAGATTGTTGGGGGCAATATGCTAACTCTGTAAACCGCTTAGAGAGGGCTGTAAAGCACTATGAAGCGGTATATAAGTCTAAGTGCTATTTTAGCTACTTTTTGCTACTGGACCTTTGAGGGCGAAAGGTGCTGGATTAAAGACATTCTGAACTTTAATTGATACAGAAACAGACCCAATGAATTCTGGAAAGGATATTTTGGTATGGTATTTGTCCTGATGGCAAGTTGAACAACCCTGTGCTAAGATCCTAAAATATTCTTTAAAAATGAGCATAAATGGTACAAAAACCCTTGCAATTGCCGTGTATGATTGAGAATGCATCATCTATCTTCTAGAATGGTTATCAACAGTGGTGAAATTCAGCTGGTTCTATCCAGATCGCGCGATCCGGTAGCGCCGGCGGCGGGAGGCTCTGCCCACCCGCCCAGATGTCATCACGTCCCGTTTTTGACCTTCTGCGTGCGCTCACATTTGCGAACCGGTAGCGAAGGTAAGTGAATTTCACCCCTGGTTATCAATCCCTTGGCGTATATAGGTCGAAAATGCATAAGTCTAAGTGCTATTGCTATTGCTATATTGCTGTTATAATGGTAGAATCATATGGTTACTGGTCATGTATAAGGACTGCAATATAATAGAAATATTGAGAATAAAAACCTGTTTTTCTTTTGCTGCTGGCTGCATGACAAGCTGTGGCCAGATGTTGGAAAGATCTTAAAGTTTGTTTAAGACTCTCTGGTATGCTAAGATGCAGAATGTGGTCCTTGCAAAGAAAATTACATGTCAACTTGAGACTATTATAGGCTCAGTTACAACAGACATTTCAGAGCAAGTGTGGTCCCCGCTGAAAGCAGTAATTCTGTGGCTACAATGAATTACTGTAGACTCTACAATGATTTCTCTAATTTCAACAATTTTGGATTTTTATTCATTATTCTTACTTTTTTCCATTTCTATTATATTACAAACATGCTCTTTTTATTCTGTATTCCATCTCCATTTCTTAGTGTTTAGCATGAATTATTGTACATAGTATGATACTGATTGCATATGTTGTAAAATAAAAATTAGTTAAAACAAAGCAATGGATTCCAAAAACAAAGATAGCAGTAAAACCCAAAATGCAATTTTCATGAAATTAATGTTCTTGATGATCCAACTTTGTCAATTGTATTGAGCAATTTCTAAAGGCTTAATTTTTGAAATCAGTCCCCTTCAATAGTTCTAAAATGTTGCAAAGATCAGAAAAGACGCAGAACACATTCTTGCAATAGTTTAAGATTAACTAAATGAGTTTGATATGTTTTCTTCTTGGTACAGAAGGTTAATCCTTCTGAAAAGTTTTCCCATTTCTTGGGACCAGGTCTGCTGTATCTGCCTAATTCAAGTCAAACCTAATTTCTAGGTTCCCCATCTAGGTTACATTCATGAAATGCTGTGGTAGCATGAATATTTAAATCTATCTGAATATTGTACTGAATTAGTCAGTGGGAAAGCCACATGATAAAATCTTGATACCATGTGAGAAAAATAGGGTTTGATTCTGTTAACAACTTTTCTAAAGTATTCACTGATCAATGCTGTATATATATAATTTGTATATAATTCATAAAGTTTATCTCAGTAAGATTGTATTCTTACACACTCAAGTAATCTTTGCTGGTTTGGAGAATCATTGATCAAACAGCTTAGAGGATTGTGTTAGAAATAGCTTCCAAATATTGGCTTTTTTTTCTATTTTACTTATTTAAATTCCTTTCATTTTTTACACATGCCGTAATGAATGACTAAGACACAAAAATAAAATGTCAATGTTTATTGACAGGTGGTATTGTTCAAATTGTTTCAGCCTCTTTTGTTTCTGGGGGAAGTCATCCTGGGTGTTCTCTTGAGAAGGTTTCATTTTTCATTTTTTGGCAGATTTTCTAAAGAGGCCAGCAGTGCCAGGAGTACAAGATGGAGGAATCATGTAGATGGAACTTAATCTTTCTTGCCTCTCCCTCTTCTCCTTCTGCGACCATGCCTGCGACCTAATCAATATAGAAAAGAAATTTGGTCAGATCTCGTCCCTGAATCATGAGTTACATGAAATAAGCGTTCAAAACATTTTAAAGTTTCTCTCAAAATTGTTTTTTTTTTTAAAAGTACCTCTCCTTCTGCCGTGGCGCCTTCCTTTCCTCCTCCTTCCACCTTTACCTCCACGTCGCCTCCTCCGACGGCGGCGACTGAGGCTCCGGCTCCGGCTGCGTCTGAATCTTGCCATTTCAGATGGTGCTTTTGTCTTTCAAGCTCTTTGCAGCTGGAGCTCCACCTGTTCTTGATGGGCCTTTCAGAGCTTAAGGCTGGAAGCTTGCAACTCTGCCCTTTTTATAACCAAATGGGAAGCCCAAAAATGGCTAGTGATGCTCTGCTTAGCTGTGATGAAACACAATGGCTGGCCATTGTTCCTAGCAAGTGAAAGGTTAAGTCCACCTAGAGGCCCATATATGGCAAATTAAAACTGCAAATATAAATCATATTAAAAAGCATCAACAAATTAAATTGCCTAGCAGAGTTTTCCCAGTTGCAATGTATGGCTGTGAAAGTTGGACCATAAGGAAGGCTGAGTGCCAAAGAATTGAGGCCTTTGAACTATGGTGCTGGAGAAGACTCCTGCGAGTCCCTTGGACTGCAAGGCGATCAAACTGGTCAGTCCTAGAGGAGATCAACCCTGACTGCTCTTTAGAAGGCCAGATCCTGAAGATGAAACTCAAATACTTTGGCCACCTAATGAGAAGAAAGGACTCACTGGAAAAGAGCCTAATGCTGGGAAAGATTGAGGGCAAAAGAAGAAAGGGGCGACAGAGAATGAGGTGGCTGGATGGAGTCACTGAAGCAGTCGGCGTGAGCTTAAATGGACTCCAGAGGATTTTAGAGAAGAGGAAGGCCTGGAGGAACATTGTCCATGGGGTTGTGATGGGTCGGACACGACTTCGCAACTAACAACAATAACAAAAGCAGAGTTTAGAAATTAATACTTCGAAGGTTTAATTACATGATATACAGAGTCCAAATATTTGTTTTCCATGCACACACTCCTCTTCATTAACTTGCATTTTATTTATTATGGCTATTGCTACTTTTTTCATATGCCATTGTGAGGTCATTGATATATACTGAAATGTATTTGTTTATTTATATTTTTGGTTGTTTTTTTCTATGCAGCACTTCCAGCTTGATTTAGTAATT
>QLTV01002109.1:2437852-2473909 GCA_003457575.1 Thermophis baileyi | reverse complement strand
CCAAGCTCCCCCCCCCCATAATGCGTATTTGTATAGTTGGAATACAGAATAATAAGAGTTGGAAGGACCTTGGAGATCTTCTACTCCAAGCCCCTGCTCAAGCAGGAGACCCTACATCAGTGGTTCTCAACCTTCCTAATGCCACAACCCCCTCCCCGCCGCCATGACCCCTGCCCCACCCCTTCCCTGCACGTGATGAGGTGACAAAGGGGGCGTGGCACCAAGATGGCGGGCTAGCGCGCGCTTAGGCAACCCCTGTGAAAGGGTTGTTGGACCCCCAAAGGGGGTCCTCCACAGGTTGAGAACCGCTGCCCTACATCATTCCAGACAAATGGCTGTCCAATCTCTTCTTAAAAACTTCCAGGAATGGAGCACCCAGAACTTCTGGATGCTAGCCATTCCACTGTTTCATTGTTCTTACCGACAGAAAAATTCTCCTTAATTTTAGATTGGATCTCTCTACACAGTTGGAAGGAACCTTGGAAGTCATCTAGTCTAACCTCCTGCTCTGGCAGGAAACCTTATACAAATGTTGTCCAATCACTTTTTAAAAACTTCCAGGGTTGGAGCATTCACAACTTCTGGAAACAAGTTGTTCCACTGATTGTGCTAACTCAGGAAACTCTTCCTCAGTTCTAGGTTGCTTCTCTCCTTGATTCGTTTCCATCCATTGCTTCTTGTCCTACCTTCATCTGCTTTGGAGAATAGATTGACTCCCTCTTCTTTGTGCCAACCCCTTAGATATTGGAACACATTGGGACACCCCTAGTCCTTCTTTTCATTAAACTAGACATACCCAATTCCAGCAACCATTATAAGCTTCCATCTGTTACTTTTTGTCCTGCCCTCAGGCACTTCGGATAATAGGGCAACCCTGTCCGTGACAGCCCCTCAAATATTAGAAGATTGCTATCATATCACTCGTAGTCCTTTGCTTTGTTAGACTAGACATACCGAGTTCCTATGCTATTCATATGTTTTAGCATTCAGTCCCCTTGTTCTCTGCACTCTAGAGTCTCAATATCTTTTTTTTTTTTTTGTATCATGATGACCAAAACTGAACAAGTGCGAAATGTGGGGAAGGAGATGTGGATAACAATGAAACTGGGAGAATTTTTGGAGAATGCTTTTGTCCCAAAATATTCTTTTGGAAGGACATATATTGTGAAAAAGGCACTACTGTTAGTTAGCATCTTGACACTGGTGAGGAAAATATTTTGAATTTGGTTTGCCAAGAATGATGTTCATTTCCCATTCTGTCTTTTCTATCTGTATGACGCAAAGTGCATCAAAGCTAAATTCTCTGCAACTCTTTTAATATTACAATTTGTTACCTGAATGAAAGTGTTCAAGCCCCTAGACTGAACAACACAGCAGGTTACATTTTTATACTTTTTCTTGTTTTACAGCAATTTGTTGGGAATGAGAAATGACGTTCATAAGACCATGAACATCTTTGTTTTTATGACTTATGGCATTTGTTTCCTTACTTGATCCTTTTGTTTTTAATGTTATTTAAGAGAACAGAGAAGCATGATAACAGGCATTTAGAGTGACACCAAACAGAAATGCTTTTTTTATGACTTTATTGACAGACAAGCAGGGCTTGCATTGCTCCTATGGTAGGAGAAATCCTGAATTTTGCAGTCTTCCACAGCTCATTGATGCCTTATTTGATGGATTTTCTACATCACAGAATCCTGGTGATGATTCACTGGCCACATAGATGGTATTTGTAAGCAGTGGAAAGATAATCACTGAAAATTATCTCCTTCCTTTCCAGTAATAGTATGTCGCACAGACACGTACATATCCTGTCCGAAACAAAAACAAAAGCTCATTTAAAATATTGAAGCTTAAACTTTCAGTCTTTATTAATATGGCATAGGCTTCTAATCAAATTATTTACAATCACCCACCTATGAAACTTAATATTTACCTCTTTTCCTTTTTATTGGCATGTCTGCTCCAGATTTGCACCTTCTGTTCCTTCTGCCCCCAGCTCTGCGAAAGATCCCTCGGCTGGCATATGTACTATCTCTGCGTCTTGACATCTTTCTGGCCAATTCAGGATTTCAGGAGCAAATGCATTATCTTTTGCCCTGTGATGGCCAACTGTCTGCCCAGATGTTACATGAGTTTCTGATGCAGTGCTGCCTGCTCTTCTCATTTTATAAAATCTGTTAGTAGGGTCATCCATTGTTACCAATGCCCTTTGTCCACTGAAATATTGCCCTATGTAATTGTCAACTATTGATGGAGTAACATAAACATATTTAAGATAGCCTTTAAAACTCAACAGTATCTTTTCCCGCATCATGTTTTGACCATTCAACATGTATGATTATTAGAAAACACAAAGAGAAATTAAAAGTAGGGAAGTAACAAGAATCATAATGTAAAGAAGGCTTTTGCTTTATCTTACTCTAGGACATTAACATTTTCCACAAGACATGTAGAAAGATGCTATAAAATTGAATACATGAGAAAACTTAAACAATATAGAAATTGTATATATTTTTATTTATATACTGTATATGTTATATCCGGCCCATTTGGAATGAATGTATTATGCATATCAAATCGATGTTAACAAAAAAAAAATTAAGCATAATTCCAAAAGATATGATAAATATAAAAAAAACAACAGCACCTAATGAAATGTAAATACTTTCATTTATTTGTAGAACTGTTTATTTTAATGTAAAATAGCTAAGCTCAGCAAAGGAGGTTGTCTTCTAGTCAGTTGCTTCTCCACAGGATAAAAAATGCCAAGGATGAAAATGGAAGAGAAAACAAGCTTATTATTCCTTCCTATATGACAAGAATGATGGAATAAGATTTGAGTTCACATGGTAGTGAGATTCCGTTCCTGGTTATTTGGATGTCAGAGGAAAGGACAGCTCTGCCTTTTCCAACAGCATTTTAAATTAGTGCCATGAAGAAGAATTCTCATTTTTCCCTCTACTGCTTCTCGTGGATGAAAGAATTTGTTTTGAATTGTTTTTCCAAAGAAGAAAGTATAAGTGAAACTCTTTTCTCCTGGGACAGAAAAAAAAAAAGAAATTCCAATCAAGGGAATACTTTTTTAAAAATCTAAATAAAAAATTGATGATGATGACGATGATGACGATGATGATGAGGAGGAGGAGGAGGATAATCATGAGGATCATGATGATGATGTTACCCATTCAGTCGTCTCTGACTCTTGGTAATTCTATGGGCAAGGTCTCTCCACCTGCTTCTTTGAGATAAACCTCCAGATGACCTTAAGAACCAGCTAAAAGAATGCAAATGATCAGCTGTCTGCAAGGAGTATAAATCCTTCCATTCCCCACCATCGGGTCAGAGCTGAAGAAGCTTCTTGGATGAGAAACGTCTTTAAGGAAAAACCAGAAAATCCAGTTGGCTCTTGAAAAAAGCACCTCTGGGACAACCATGACCTTGATGACTGAGAATCTCCTTAGACACTGCTTCTTTGAGTTTTTCTATGCTCTGGCTGGTGTCAGCTTTGTTAGTGTCTAGCCTCCATGTTTTTTGATGGGCTGGTTTTCTTTTACTGCTAACTCTTGCTCATTGCTTTCTCCAGTGAATTCCTCCACGTGACGCAGCCAAAGTAAATGAGACACAGTTTTGTGATGTTGCCTTCCAGTGACATATCTGGTGTAATGCACTCCAGCACTTGCTTCTTAGTCTTCTTTGCTATCCAAGGGATATGCAGGAACCTTTTCCAGATGAGTCCATTTTCTTCCTATCTTGCTTTTTTAAGGTTTAAGGCAGGGGTGAAATCCAGCAGGTTCTGACAGGTTCTGGAGAACCGGTAGCGGAAATTTTGAGTAGTTCGGAGAACCGGCAAATACCACCTCTGGCTGGCCCCAGAGTGGGGTGGGAATGGAGATTTTGCGATATCCTTCCCCCAGGAGTGGGGAGGGAATGGGGATTTTGCAGTATCCTTCCCCTGCCACGCCCACCAAGCCATGCCCACCAAGCCACACCACGCCCACAGAACCGGTAGTAAAAAAAATTGGATTTCACCACTGGTTTAAGGTGTGACAGGAGATCTTTTTCATGATAGTCAGGTGTCCTCTAAATACTTCTTCACTTACTTTGGGCCACTATACCCACTTTTTGACAATTGCTCTGCTAGGTCTCTTTGAATTCATTTCTTCTTTGGGGACTAGACTAAAGCAAAGTTCAGAATTCAGGAGCTATACTTTGTCCTTGTCACCTCTTACTATTATACTATAATCTAGCTGTAGGATTACCCTTTTGTTTCTCTTCCTTTATTATGACATGACCAACAACTCCCCCACCACCACACACACACATCTTGTGTTGCTTTTAACTTCTCTTCCAAGCCTATGTTCCTTTTGTGTGTTAGCTTTTTGAACTAATATGAAATAACGTGCAATGCTGTTTTCCAATTGATTTGCGTTTGTAAAGGAAGATGTGCTTTCTGATAGATTCTGAGGCACAGAAGCATCACAGTATCCTAATTGGTGCCTTTTCGGCCTGAATTTTGTAGGAGTACCTACGTATCATGATTCATGAATGATATGGCTAGAAACACTAAGAACGGTGCCATATGCATGAAGGGATATTGCCTCATTTGAGCTTATCACTTCAGTAAGAAATCCTTATTGAACATTATCAAATCTACACCTCTAAAAAGGTAGAGAGATTCAACATATCCCACTTGCCAGTTACTGTATTTCCCATAAAAAATGCAGAAGCAAGCAGTATAGCATGTCCCATAAAGCAGCAGATGATTTTCAGATACTTTATTCAGAGATAAACATATTATATTCTTAGGAATAGATTATTTTCTTAGGAATAACTAAAAGATACACCACTATGGGACCTCATTCTCTGGTTTGTTTTCCATCCACTACCACACTCAACAATGGTCAAGGTAAACCTTACATGAATTCCTTTCTTGATCTAACATATCCTGTCCTCAGTGGGTTATTCTGCTCAGGGACACTATTCAGAGACATCCCTAATACTTCCCACTAACAAGCTTTCAGGATCATAGTAATTAAATGCCCCTCTTGCTTATTAGTCTCAAGCTTTATGACCAAATCGTGAAAAGCAGTGGCATTATCTTGATTGCTGTACTTGTTGCTTTCTTCTGCTCTTTCAGTTGCTACACATTTCAACATCCAGTCCAGATGGCTACACAGAAAAGCTCTGCCTTGCTTGTAGTAAAATCCACACAATCGTATTTATCTGCTGTTTAGTATATGTGCCTATTATGTCACCAGTAGATGTAATGGTAGTTTCCTCAATATCTGAATTGCAGAAAAGATAAGCGGCGAGATTGTTCTTCCTTGGACATAAGAAATTAACATCTTGAATGGAGCATGTAATTTGACAGTACGCCAAAAGGAAATGGCTTCCAGCAATAAAACTGTAATCTCCTTGTAGACAATATGCTACGCACGAGACTGCTTGCTTGCAGTACTTGGAAATAGTCTAAAGCTAGGCTGACCAGGGTATCTTTTCTGGCTGATTTGGTTTTTATCCATTGTCTCTAAACTGATCTGTGAATTTAGATCTGAAATTATTATAGCATTATGCATAAAATAGACCTATCCAAAAAACATAATATAGTTTACTAATTGAGATGTTAGTTCAGTTAACACTTGACCACTAAGTTCAAATGGCCACTCTCCTTCAGGCCAGCCTGTCTCATGGATTTTTTGTTGTGAGGGATTCTCCAATGTGAACTACCTTGAATTCTCAGAGAAAAGGTAAACACAGTGCATCACAAACAAATAAATTATTAAAGTATGTTTTCATTGCTTAGATAAATTGTATAAAGTTTTATGGCCCTGGAAGTAGGAAGACAACCAAGGACTAGTCTAAAATAAAATCACATTCTTTTAAGGCTCAGTGGTGGTTAACAATCTAGATACAGATAGAATCAAACAACAGCCAGCATTCCAGAGCGTACTGGATGAACCAGAAAGCAAAACCAGAAACGTGGGAAACAGTAGAACTGTTAGAACAGTAGAACTCAGGTACGCCTTGTTGTTCAAAATAAACTTACCTGCAAGAGCAGCAATAATTAACAAAACATATAATGTTATTTCATACACAGAAAATCAAGTGACCAGCCAAGATGGGTGAGAGATTTTTTTCCTGAAAACAAAACCAGCCACATGGGAATCCTGAATATTTGGTATTTGGCTGATGATAACAATAACAATATTAATATTAAATTATACTTGTATGCCACCCAGCTGGACCTGAAGAGATGCACATAACAGCAACCATCTGTATGTGTGTCTATACACACACACACACACACACACACACACACACACACACACACACACACACATGCACACATTAGGATATGTATGCAGGCACCCTAATTCCCTAGAGTGCCAAAAACAGTACAGTTGAAATACAAGTTACTGTACTGTTCTACTGTCAGTAGAAACTAAGGAATACGTTTCACAGAGATTTGATCCAAGAATGTTCAGTTCCTTTCTTAATTTTTCTGGGTGGTTAAACAACAAAGCCCTTGAATCCATATTAAAATTTTGTGTTTCTGCTGCAAAAATAAAATTAAAATTAAAAGATTGATAGAACCAAGACAAAGGGTTTCCCTTTACATATAATTTCTGTAGATTATGGTGTTTTGGTTGATCACAATTACATGCAATGAAGTACTTGGAAGATACTACTGTAACATGGAATTTTCAAAAACCAAGTAACTGTTCCTAATATAAAGGAAGTTATTATATAAAGTAAGCCTTATAATAGTAAAAGATACATGTTGTATACATTCATGTATAAAAATTACAGAAATATATATGATGCAAACAAAGCAAGAAAAATAGAATAGATCTTCTAGCCTTGGATTTTGGCTACAGAAGAGGGATTGGGTGAAGTGGTTTAAAAAGCCCATTTTGGTCTGATTAAATGTTTCTATTTGCTATGAATGTATTTTAAAATGAAGATACTTAATGGAGAAAAAATAAATATCATGTATACTATAGATCTTAATATATCTACAACTCTTCTCTATATTTTCATTCAAATATAGTATAGTGGATAGTGTAATAGAATGCTGCCTTTGGCATGGGAAATGGGTTCAAATCCTAGCTGGTACCTACCTTAAAATGGATGTCCTTGGGCAAAACCCCCCCCCGCCACTAATGTTTCATCTGCCTAGAGATGTAACAGAATAACAGAGTTGGAAGAAGACCTTGGAGGTCTTCTAGTCCAAACCCCTACTCAAGCAGGAAACCCTATACCATTTCAGACAAATGGCTGTCCATAATGGAGCACCCACAATTTCTGAAGGCAAGTCGTTCCACTGGTTAATTGTTCTCATTATTAGGAAATTTCTCCTTAGTTCTAGGTTGTTTCTCTCCTCAATTAGTTTCCATCCATTGTTTCTTGTTCTGGCTTCAAGTGCTTTGGAGAATAGGTTGATCCCCTCTTCTTTGTGGCAGCCTTTCAAATATTGGAACACTGCTACCATGTAACATTTAGTCCTTCTTTTCACTAAACTGGACAAACCCAATTCCTGCCACCCTTCTTCATATATTTTAGCCTCCAGCACACTAATCATCTTTGTTGTTCTTCTCTGCACTCTTTCCAGAGTCTCAACATCTTTTTTATAATATTGTGACGAGAACTGGATGCAGTTTTCTTAGTGTGGTCTTACTAAGGATTTACAAAATGATACTAATACTTCATCTAATCTTGAATCTATCCCTCTAGGTAACCTAGAATTGCATTGCCTTTTTTTTCCAGCTGCCACACACTGCTGGCTCATATTTAAGTGATTGTTCACTTGGACATCAAGATCCCTCTCACAGTTACTGCTATTGAGCAGGTTCACCTAATCTGTAACTGGACATTTGATTTTTCTTGTCTAAATGTAAAGCCTTATTTTTCTCTACATTGAATTTCATTTTGTTAGATAGGGCCCAATGTTCAAATCTGTTGAGATCCATCTGGATCTTAAGCCTATCTTCTGGAGTGTTGGCTATCCCTGCCAGTTTAGTGTCATCTGCAAATTTGATGAGTTCCCCTTCTATTCCCTCATCTAAATCGTTTATGAAGATATTGAAGAGTATTGAACCTAAGACAGAACCTTGGGGTACCATCTGGTGTTGATGCTGTCTATACCTCATTTTTTTTTTTAGCTTACCAAGAAGTAGGTTGTGGTCTACTTTGTCAAATGCCTTACTGAAATCTAAGTATACTATGTCCACTGCATTTCACTGGTCCATTAATTTTGTCACTTTGTCAAAGAATGAAACAAGAGTTGTTTGGCATGATCTGTTTTTGATAAACCCATGTAGACTTCTGGTTATAACTTTGTTTGCTTCTAAGTGTTCGCAGATCTGTTGCTTGATTATCTTTTCCAGGATCTTCCCAGTATTGATGTCAGGCTGATTGGTCTGTAGTTTCCTTGTTCTGTTTTGCCACTCAGCTGGCTTCTGGCTACTTTGTCACCATCTCCCATCTCCACCATGCCTCTCCCTGCCCATATCTGCCTCTTTTTGCCAGTGCTCAGCTGGTTCAATGCCTGTCCCAGAATTTCTGAGTGAGGTTACTGGACCCCTGGACCCCTCAGATAGGCTGCCACTTTGGTGGACAGCCAGCCTCCTCTCATCATGCGGCTAATAGCACACTGTATCACTGTTTTTGATAGTGTTTTCCTCCTTCCCCCTTAACCTCTCCTCTCCTTTTCCCTTCTCTCATCTTCTTTCTCTGTGTTTCTGCTCCCTTCCCTCCTCCTACCATTCTTTCCTAGTTCAATAACTTGCGTAACAAAATACATCTAGCATAGTATGGATCATAGCCCTGCCAGATAACTAACTAGGTAGGAACTTTGATCAGGGATGGAAATGAAATGGAGTCAGTATCTCTTCTTTCCCAAATAGCTCATGGGTGTGATCCCTGATTAGCTGCTTTGTTCTACTAAGTACTATAGCTTCTTTTTTTAGAACTATTATCCATCCATCTATTCAATGCAATTGGCCAAGACCCCTTCATATAGGACATCTATGCTTCCTAGAGATTGGCATTGTACCTATGTGATCCATTCTATTAACACTGGTAGAACAGATAATTATCATAATAGAAGAGGAATAGATGGAGACATTTCTTCATATTTTAATCTGACTACTTAACCTGATTACATATGAACTTGGAGTGTGACATTTACAAAAGTATACTGAATACTGTTTGAAATGATAATTAGTCAAATATTCAAATCTTGAGTTTCATGAATACCTTGAAAGAGCTTGTTTCTCTCTTTAGCCATAAAGGTCTTTAAGAAGGCTGTATTAATTAGTTTTATACATAAAACAGGAAAATGGTGTCATCAGTGATGAAATATACCATTTTTGGAAAATAATCTGTGCTGCCACAGACATCTTGGCAAGACCTCCCAGTGAGATTTTGCCATTAAAATTAAGATGTGACAGGATGGCTCGAGTTAAGAGAAGAGTTGGAAACACTTTTCCTCCATGTCAATATATACCGCCCTTGTCTCTATTTTAATATTATTCTGCTCATAGTCTGATATGAAATCTTAATCAAATATTGTAAAAACAATATTCAGTAGCAGTTACAAATGAGAGTGAATCAAAGTTCTTCAAGCAGGTTTAGAAAAATTATTCACAGAAAGAGAAATAATAGGCCTTTGCCATTCTTATTTCTGTAATCACTACTGCTACACTATTACTACTACTCCTAAGAGCTTTATCTTTTCAGCCCATAAGTGAAGATTAAGCAGCATGAAGACTAACTCTGATCTCCTCTGTGTATTTGCTGCTTAAAGGACATGGACAGGAAACAGGTCAGCTTTGGGACACAATGAAAGGAAACAAACACAGCAGAAAACCTTTTACTGATAACATGCAATCTGAGCTGGTGAAGAGATCCAGTCAGTCATCCAATTATTCAGGCCAAAGTCTATAAGCACACAGCTCACTCCAAATGAGGCCGTTAAGTGTTTGCAGAGTTGGCCAGCCGTACCTGATTGGTCAAGACAGAAAGCCTCTCTCTTTTTGCCCTATAAACTTGCATTTTGTACAAACGATGCATTCTGCAAAAATTCTACATTTACAAGCTTGCTATTTTTTCAGTATATGCCAGTTTGGGATGGAATTGCTAGGGGATTAAGAGAAACATGGTGGGGTTGTCCACCAATACATGCTGTACATATAATAGGAATTGATTGGGATAATCATTGTTTCCAGATGGGATTTGGCTGTAAACCCTAGACCATAACTCTATATGGCTTAACTAGATTGCTAGGCCCAAACCTATAGGGGTAGATAAGTTTTATTGCAGAGTTAGAATGAATCTACATGGTTGTCTTCTGCAGTGTGAGGGTATAACTACCCTCATAACTCCCCCAATCTCCTCCAAGTTTTAACAGAGATTAATCTATGTGAGATTAAAATGGAAAGATATTAATCACCTGGATTAACAAATAAAACTCAGTATCCTCTGAGTTTCATTTGTTTTTCATTGTTGAGTAGCTTCTGTTGAGTCTCTGCTCCTGGTTTATCTGCTACAATCATAAATTACTGAAATAACCTCGGCTGCTGTTGTTCATTTTTATTGAGATATGTTTTCTCTTTTGTTTTGATGTTAAATTTTCTTTTTGGTGTTATTATATTGCTGCCCAGAATCCTTTGTGGTTTATGTTAAATATTAAATAAATATGATTGAAATTATTACCGTAATTTCTTTCTTTATGAGCAATTGTAATTAAATTATTGGTTTTACTATTTATCATGTGCCTAGATTTATATTTCCCCTTGCACCAATATCTCCAGGTGATGAATAGCTTTCCATTTTAATTAGAATGCATAGATTAGAATGCATAAGAGTGACAGATCAAGAGCCTGGGTCACCCAAATCCTTACTCAAAGTTCCAACTACTGTTTCTTAACCTAGGTACCATCAGAATGGGTGGATTTCAACTCTGAGAATTTTAGGAGCCCAAGTCCTCAAATCTCGACTTCATCTGGACTGGACCAGGTTATTCTAACTACTACACCAAATCACTTGCAGTTGGTGCTTTCCCTATTATTCCAGAACTTAATACAATTTATTATTTGGACTTCTCTTGTCTTATTTTTTTTTTAAGAGAAATTTTCACACCCAGACTGGTAATGGAACTTTAAAAAAAAAAGTTCAACTTTTTTTTTTACCTCATACTATAAAGCCACAAAAATGCATTTGGAGCCACCCTTTCAGTAAGAAAAATATAGTTAAATGAATCTCTATTACATAGAAATATTATTAGATGTATTTGTTTTACCAATCTGTACCTTCTGATATCTTGAAAATTTTCATATAATATCAGCAATCCAAACACTGGACCTTTTGAAAATTCTCATATAATATCAGCAGTCCAAACACTTTGGACCTTTTGCTTTAATTTCCATTTTAAAGTGGATTCTAATAATTTTTGTTGATGCTAATTATGCAGATGTTTAGCTTTTTATCAATTCAGAACATTGACTAAGATGAATAAGTGATATTATTTACTTAAGATCATGACCTGAAGCCTGAAGGAAGCTCATGATGGCTTTTTCGTAACCATCTTAATAGAATAATTCTGTAAATATATTTAAGGGTTAAGCATTGTCTGATTTTCACCTTTTAAATCATTTCCAGGCTTAATATTCTTTCTTGTTAAAACTTAATAAAAGGGTCATTGAAATTGCTTTTTGTGTAATCATCCTAAAAGAGGATTGAGAGCAATTAATTCTGAATAAATTTTATAGACCTTTTTTTAGTTGCATTACAACATCATTAGAACATCTATAATTCTTAGATCCAACAATCAAGCTATAAAAGAATGAGCTACAATACCACAGGAATCAATACTTTAAACAGTTTTGTCATCATTTGAAAATTATATATTATTTCAACTTGATTTCAACTTTAATGGTTGCTCCTTTTGACTGCCAAATTTGTACTGCTGAACTGTCTTAAAATATTGGATTTTTAGTCTCATGGACTGTAGAATTTATTTTCCAAGCATCAGTAGAGTAGAACTAAGCCATGATTCTACTGTATACACTGTTGCCTGCCAGTTTTAGGGCATGAACATGACTAGGTAATAACAGATAGGGGAAAAAATTCTGGGTACTTCTGATAGAGAGCGATATTAATTTGAAATAATTTTGAATTTGTAAAGTACATCGAGGGTAAAGATTTGTTTAAAAATGGCAAAAGAAATCTGCCTTTCAAATAGCTTAGCAAGAGAAAGAAGGACAGAGAATTAAAGAGATCTTTTCGCATAAAGCTTAGTAGCCAAATGCTTTTTTTGGACATAATGCTTAAACAAAAATGCATACAGATGACACATTTGGAATAAGTGGGCCCTGTAGTTTACCTCTCCATATGAGCCAATTCTATCTTTTCTGTTCCCAACCTTGATCATTTGGGACAAATACTGAAGGTGGGTTTAATCATTTTCATTGACCATGAATAGAAACCTTATATTATTTAATACTTTTTTCCCCACCAGCCTCTTTTTGACATTCACTTTTTGTTATTAAATTTGATGGGAGCTTTGTGTTCGAAGTTCCAAGTCTCTGCTTAAGTATATTATGAGTGAGAGGCTTTCTTTGCCACAATTTTGCAAATTCGAAAATGGAAATAATTAAGAGCTTTTGTTAGGTCTTTCTTTAATCTTTCTATGTTTGATTGAACATTTCTTAGGATGAGCAAACTGCCTCGTACCCTTCCTGTTGGTTATGTTCCAACTGAAATAGACATACACAGCTTATTGTAAGCCAATTCTCATTAAAGGTTCAACCTTTTTTTCATTCTGGCATGTTTGTTCCAAATATGCAGCCACAATAAAGGATATTCTGAACATATGGGACATATATGTTAATCAGCAGTAACTAACTATCTGTAATCAGCTTCCATAATTTGCTACAAAGAATAAATGCTTTCATATTAGGGCTGTGACTTCTGAGTTTAATTTTCTTTTAAAATATATTATTTCCAATAGGATTATATAATATGGCACAGAAGTTCTTTTTAATTTTCTCTTTCTCTTATCTCTTCTTTTTCTTTTGTAGCAGTTTAATCAAGCATGGGAAGTTAATTGAACTTTTATCACATTGGGGAAAAATTAAACAAGTCTTGAATTCCCAGCTTAGAGACAAACATACCTAACTTTATTGGTATTTCCTATTGCTACGAACAGTTCTCTTGGTTCTTGTAAAATTGCTTGCAACAGGTCAGACACAGAAACTTGGCTACCATGTATGTCCATGTGGAAAAGAAATGCAGGTTGACCCATATAAATATGGGAGTCCCTTGGGCTTTCATATTAAGATTGTACAAAGATTTATCAGTTTTCCAAAATGTCTGCTGATCAAAATATGATAAAATCAGCCTGATAAAATGCAATATGTATCTCTGCAGAAGGATGCCACTTTTTACTAATGTACAGCCATTATATAGGAACCTGAAGCAAAACTAAAGAATTGAAAAATTACAAAATAATAAAGGACCAATAGAATCATAACAGATCCATTGTCCAGGCCCATCAACTTTGGATAGAGATATAAAATCTGATTAGCTTCCATACAAATTCCCCAAAAGTCATTAGTTTCAAACAAAGAGGAAGAAATAATTTCCTACTGGCAGTGTTTTGAATTAGAGCACTTCCTTTTATTTTCTTACCATAGTTCTTGTACTTCAGTCTCCTTTATCATGAAAACAACATCTTCCTAGATCTTTCTTCAGGCTGAATGGAAACATGTTGACAATTATAAACGTGACCTAACATAAACTCTTCATTTAAACAAAAATACCAAATAAGATTTTATTGCAGAGGAGGTTATTCAGATTTTCTAAAAGGGCTTGAGTAGAATAAAAGAATAAAATGATAAAATAAAATACAAAATTGAATTTAGGAATATTATCTAAGACTTAGATATATTATCTAATGATAATATAATATCTAATAATGAGAAAGAACAAAGAAGATGTGGCATTGTTTTACGTTACAGGAACAGTCTTTTCCAAAACCCCAAGCAAAAAAATAATAATAGATTGATACCTAAGACAGTAAGCAAGAGAAAATAAACATTTCTAATTTAACGAGATTTTGAAACAACATGTTACAATTTTACTCTATTGGGGGCAGATAAGAATTGAACATAAAAGGTTAAAGTCAAGGATATAAGCTCTGGTATCATCCTAGAATCAAAGGGCAGATGTGGCTTTGAACAGATTTGAGCCTGGTCTCTTGATCTTTCATGTCTATCCTTTCCTGTGGTTTATGGAGGAACTGTGGATTTTGGAAAGGATTACGAGATGCCTAGAGTGCTGCTGGAGGAAGATGAGGGATGACTCTGATCGGACACAACTTAGAGTTGCCATTAAGACCTATCCAGGGGTGGGTTCTTCTTTTCTTCGCTGCCGATTCGCTCAGTGCTGCGCCGCGCAGGCACGGGCGTGCTTTGCGCATGCTTCACATGCGCAGTGCTTAAAAAAAGCTGCTGCACATGCACAGAAGCAAAAAACAAAATGGTGGTGCCTATGGCACCGCCGAAAGAACCAGTTCGGGGGCGTGGCAGGCCTGGGTCGCTGCCGGTTCTAGCGACCCAGACTGCCAAGTTACTACCAGTTCTATAGAACCAGTCCGAACCGGGAGGAACCCACCTCTGGATCTATCTCATGGCAGTAAGAGCAATGGAACATCATTATTTCTCTGCCTTTATTGCATCTGCAGCATCGCCCGGAAGTCCTGTTCAGGATCATCCTGTCCCTCCTGGGACACGGGTGCTCTGATGTAATCTTCAGGATCACGTAGAGAAATTTGTTCAACATGTGACAAAGATGCTTGCATAAGTTCCTAGTTGGAACCTGTGCATGGCGCTGGTCCATGTGAGATGCCTGCGAAAAGGTCTTACTCAATTATCTGGGAACAGTTTGATCCTGTTGGACCTGTGGGATTTGGATGGGGGACAACATGCTTTGATTGAACCCCGGCAAGACTGAATGACTTTGAGTACCTGGAGCTTCGAGATATGGGAGTTTAACATCTTTAGTTTTGGATGGGGTTGCACTACCCCAGACAGACGTGGGGTTCTCGTGGACTTGCAACTCCTGCTCAAAGAGCAAGTGGCAGTCCAGCTAGGCAAGCCTTTGCACAACTCCAGCTTGTAAGCCAGTTGCATTCTTTCTTGGATAGGGGGTCACTGTATTTAGTCATTCAATCCCTGGTCATCTCACACCTGGACTATTGTAATGCGCTCTACATGGGGCTACCCTTGAAGAGTATTTGGAAGCTACAATTAGTGGAGAATGTGACAGCATGGGAAGTTTTAGAGCTCTAGGGTGGCCCACGTTACACTGCTGTTCCTCAAGGTGCATTGCAGGGGTGGGTTCCAACTTACCTCGCTGCCGGTTTGCTCCCTCCCGTGCCGCGTGGGTGCGCGCACACTTTGCACGTGCGCACATGCGCAGTAACAAAAAAGCCTCTTAAATTAACCATGAAAAAATGTAATACATAACATAAAAAATACTTAATTTGTGTTTGTGTAATTATTTACATGCACAGAAGAAAATAATAATAATAAAAAAATAAAAAAAAAAAATTCAAAAAAATTCAAAAAAAATATGGCGGCCCCCACGGACCAGCACCGACTGATCCGGTTTGGTGACATCATCATGACATCACCAGAGGGCCACTACTGGTTCAGGAGAACTGGTCTGAACCGGGAGGAACCCACCCCTGGTGCATTGGTTGCCAGTTTGTTTCTGGGTGCAATTCAAGATGTTGGCTGTCACTTTTAAAGTTTTTCATGGCATGGGTCCAGGTTGTCTGAAGAACCATTCAACTCCATTGATATTAGTCTGTCCCACCCATGCAGTAGAAAGAGCATGCTATGGACCCCATCAATCAAGGATTTTCGGCTGACAGGGTCCAGGAGAAGATCTGTTTATGCTGTGGTTCCTGTGCCCCCTGAGGTGAGATCTGCACCCACCGTTTTGACCTTTCGTGAGGACCTGAAGACCTGACTCTGTGGATATATTTAAATTTCTAAAACTGCAAAGAATCTCAATCCATGCGACTTGTTAAAGAGGATTTGATCTAGAGTAACTACATTATTTTTTAAAATAAAAAGTTGTCCCCAACTGACCTTGATTGATTCTGGAAAGTAAATAGTACTGCTCCTGGTTAATACCTGGAAAGGAACTACTGCAAATTCCAAAATAGTGTATGGGCTGCTTCCTTCCTTCCTTCCTTCCTTCCTTCCTTCCTTCCTTCCTTCCTTCCTGCCTGCCTGCCTGCCTGCCTGCCTGCCTGCCTGCCTTCTTTGGAAGAAGGTCTATTGAATTCTGCTGGGCTCCCTTTTCAGTAAGTACATATTAAATTGCACATCTCAATCCAGCCACTTAATGCTTAATGGTGTTACATTTCCCATTCTGGAGTTGCCCATTTTGCTACCGGACTGGTAGCTTTGCTATATATGCTATATATAAATTGTGGCTTCACAGTTGTGTTATATAATGAAATCCCAGAATTCTAACTCTCCTCAGTGGTAATGTAACTTTCACTCAGAATAGCCAATGTTCATTGTGTTGTATTTCTATTTCCAAGGTTATACATTATAGGAAATTTGAACTTGGCTGCATCTTTCTGACTTCTGCATATGTCAGCTTTATTTACATATGCTATAGCTATCACTGCCAAGTGATGCAATTTTAATCACTGTTTAAATGAGACAGAGAACAGAAACATCAAGTATTCAGATAGATTATAATTTCATATAAATAAATCACTTGCAAATTTATATGGTAGAAATGCTTAATACAGTATATCCTGGCTTATAACAAAAAGATGTAAGCTAAGAGATTTTTTTTAAAAAAATTGAGTCTTGAATATCAGAATTGCACATATATTTTTACATATTAAAACATTTAACACTAACTCAAAATGTTTCAAGAAATGCTGCCACATTATAACAATATAAAGGAACAACAAAAGTTATTACCGATAATCCTTTCTTTGATGAAGTGAAACAAGAAAATAAGTGTAATATTCTTTCTTTTTTTCACAATTTATATTTTCTGAATGGTATCTTAATAATGTATTTACTCCAACTATTTTATTTCTTCTATGGTAAAATGAGAACCAGTTCTAAATCTTAGGCCATAGTTATAGCTTTGAGAGAGAAAAAAGTACTACATTTTTCTCAGTGGTGGGATTCAAATTTTTTTTACTACCAGTTCTATGGGCGTGGTTTAGTGGGCGTGGTGTGGCTTGGTGGGTGTTGCTTGGTGGGCGTGGCAGGGGAAGGATACTGTAAAATCTCCATTCTCACCCCACTCCAGGGGAAGGTTACTGCAAAATCCCCATTTCCTCCCGATCAGCTGGGACTCGGGAGGCAGAGAAGAGATGGGGGCGGGGCCAGTCAGAGGTGTATTTACCGGTTCTCCGAACTACTCAAAATTTCCACTACCGGTTCTCCAGAACTGGTCAGAACCTGCTGAATCCCATCTCTGATGTTTCTATACTGCTAAATTTTTTAGAAAAGCTATACTTTTGTTAAAGAATTGATATCACCATTTCAAGTTTTTGTTTATCAGTTGATTTCAATTGCTGGTCCCCAAAAAATATTTTGGAGTGGTTAAGTAACATAATGATGTTACAGAAATCAGTTCATAGCTCTTGAATCATTGTTATTACGTATTCATGTCTCCTTTTAATTTACACAAATGTTCTCAGATTTTCGAGATGAAAAAGCTGGTCTAATTCATAATTATTCACTGAAATAAATAAATTAAAAACCATATAAAAATAAATAATATTCCTAAAGGAGCATAATTATAATAAGGCATTTGTACTTGATTTAATCAAAATTTGGAATTTGTTAAGATAATATTTTAAACAGCTAACATTTAGATCAGTTACTATTCCAAGGTTTATAATCCATTCCACATCAGCTTTGTATTTTCTGGATCAAACCCAACTCATATATTTTATGAAAGTAATTTTTCTCATGAGAAAGAAAAAATAATGCTGTACACTCTGCACTTATTTTCAGGGATACATATACCCCATTACATAATGTAGAGAAATAGAAAAAACATGTAAATCTGTCAAAATACAACAGTAATAGAAATCCAGATCAGTTATTCATCACATTGCTGTTTTTAATCTCACACATATAGAAATACTTATACCTTCATATAAAAGGCACAGCACAATAATATACAGCACCATGAAAAAGTCTTCATAAAAAGGCATTTTATGAGAATATACTCTTGGACTTAAGAGTAGTTGATCTATTGAAATCAGTAGGACATAAGTTAGACCTGGTTAATATGTATTGCTAATTTCAATAAGTCTGTTCTAAGCCATTTATTTCAAAGGGATATTTATTTGCTTATTTATTTATATGTTTATTCCACAGCTTAAACTTTGCTGAATAAAATTGACTTTCATTCTGGTTGGAAATTTTGGGAACTGCAATTCCAATAGAACTTATGAGAAAGGGAAAATGGGAAACTAAATCAAGGAAAACTGATAAAATGTTTCTTTGGTCTTTATTAGGTGAGCACTTATTTTAACAGATTAACAGAGTTGGAAGGAACCTTGTAGGTCTTCTAGTCCAACCCTCTGCCCAAGCAGGAGGCCCTACACCATTTCTGACAGACGGCATTCCAGTCTCTTCTTGAAAGCTTCCAGTGATGAAGCTCCCACAACTTCTGAAGGCAAGCTGTTCCATTGGTTGATTGCTCTCACTGTCAGAAAATTTCTCCTTATTTCCAGGTTGAATCTCTCCTTGTTCAGTTTTCATCCATTATTCCTTGTCTGGCCTTCGGGTGCTTTGGAAAATAGCTTGACACCCCCCCCTCCTCTCTGTGGCAGCCTCTCAAATATTTAAGATGTAAGTGCTGAATTTCAACCAGTTTCTGGTTTTCTTCTTCTCTTTTCCATGCAGGCACACAATTTACCACCATAAGATGGCAACATTTGAAGCGATTCAGATTGGAATTGGTATAGATCTTACATAAAATGCAAGAATAACTGAAAAGAAATAAATCAAATGCAAGAATAACTGAAAAGAAATAAATCAAATCAACCAAATACATTCATCTCAATGTTTAGCTCACACAGTAGTTTGGACTTTGTTGCCTTATACGGTATATACAATATAAAGTCAGCCACATATTGCTATTACAGAAACATCAGTGATATTCTATAAAACATTAAATACTAGAGAATATTAAATACTACAGAATAGGATATAAATCAATAGCTATTATATCTACAAAGTTCCAAAAATACTCAGCTGGTGACCATAGAAACTAAAAATCATCAAATAAGCAGTTTCTTAACATAAAAGAAAGCACTTTCTTAACATAAAATACTTTCCAACTATTCATGTCATTATCTCATGTGACTGGGCTTCAGCTCATTAAAAACAACTCCTTTTACTCAAAGAAATTTGTGAGAATCCTTTTGCAAATAGATGAACATATAAAATCAGCTCATTTTAAAGGTGTATAGATAGTAGACTTTGGACAATATCTGGGAAGAGGAGCTTCATCACAGACCTCTCTAGTTATAAGAAACCTCAGCATTTAAAAGACCAAAAGGTTTATGCTGGAGTTTTTATGTATTTTGTTTTGTAAAATGTTGGGAAACAGTGTCACTGATTTTCAGCAATTACTATGGTAGGGGTCTCTGGGAGCTTAGGATGTCCCATTCTTATTCAAAAATTGAACAGCACTCTAGTGTTTTGAATATCTTTTTTTATTCCTTGTATTTTTTTTTTTTTTTTGGCAAATAAAGTAATTTGAGTACTCATTATACCAAATTGTCAGTTGGATCTTATTTTTTTATTACGAGCAATACAAATAGGTCAAGAAGCATTGTCCTCACTTACTTCGTTACATCATTACAGGGCCAACTGCATTGACTATCTAACAATATCACATACCCAGCGAATGTGTTTCCTATGTTTGTCTCAGAATAAAATCTGTGTTTTCATTAAAGATGTTCTTGTAGCTCACAATAGGGGAAGCCATGGGTGAACAATCTTTTCAGCTCTGGTGAATGCATATAATGATGGGCTGGAAAGCGGGGGGGGGGAGGGGGGGGCCAATAGGGGAAGCCATGGGTGAACAATCTTTTCAGCTCTGGTGAATGCATATAATGATGGGCTGGAAAGCGGGGGGGGGGAGGGAGGGGTAGTAAACACATAGGGACACATAGAAGCTCCAAAAGCATCTTTGCAACCTCAGGGCTGCTGAAATTAGGAGAATTGGCAATATTGTTAGGAGAGGAAGTTTAAAGCCATCAACATATTCTTCTCTTGTGTGCCTTTCATGGTTTGGGAAGGACAACTGTTGTTGATTTTTCTCAAAACCATGAACCATAGTCAAAATCTCTAACTTGTATTCTGATAGGGCTCAAAGGCTACTTAATCTTATAATAAAAAGGGCAAATTGTGTGAAGGACTCCTGCAGTGTAGCACCAGCTTAGTTCAAAACCCAATATATTATACACATAGTATGTGAATGAAGCCTGACATTTAAAAAGTAATAATCACAACTTTCAACATTAATAATATAGGAAGGGTAAAATGTTCATTTATAAAAGACCGTGAGCTGGCCACCTTAGAGAATGCCATAGCATGGACCGACAATAAACAGATATACATAAAGAAAGTGGGAGGAGGGGTTGTTAATAATTTTAATGTGTAAAATGCTTTTCTAAAATAAGAAAAATAAACGCAAATGGTTCTTTTTACGGTATGTGCCTTTAGAATAGGGCTCTATTATCTATTACATCTGCAATATTGCAATGCTCAGCTTAAGCATCTTTGAACTTGATTTTCTGAGAAAATACGCATGGCGGCTTGCTATCCTATTCATGCATATTTCAGATTATGCCCAGCTGAATTATGGTGTGACTTTCATCCAAATGAATTTGCCTAGGGTTAGGCTACACTTTTAACTGAAAATAAGTCTCACTGAAGTATTTCAAAATAGAAAATAACTGAATATTTGTTGTGCTGTGTCTGTTTTATTCAGGAAACAATAAATATTCTGTTGTAAAATGAATTATGCAATAAGGAAAAAAATGGTCAATGAAATCACTTCCCATACTTACATTTGAAAGGATTTTAAAAGAAACAGCTACTTTACAGCTGAAATAAACTGACAGTTCAGACATTAAAGTTACCAGTATTAGAAACCTCATATTGATCCAGTGTGATTAAAAAACAACTGTGCTCTTGTACATAATACATTACACTTACAGCAGTCTGAAAAATTTGATAAGTGTTTAGTAAAATATAAAGTAAATGTATTTATAAAATATACTTAAAATGGAGTGACGCTGAAGTCTTATGTGAAACTAGGGGTGAATAAATCATGTAAGGCAGGTGACCTGATACTCTGCTCTTAATTCTAATGATTTCTTTCCAATATCCTGGATTTCTTAAAAAAATGTAAGTAATTCTGGGCTTATTTCTGAAATAAGAGACTTACTAAGCAAAGTTATTTACATGGTGCAATTGGTTTAGTGTAATTAATTTAAAATAAAAGCATTATAATTAGTTTAATATAAAAGTAAAAGCAAAAACCTCTTTTTTGCCTTTTGGCGTAAAGAAATATATAACTTGTAAACAGTGAAATATTCACAAAAGTTTCTAATAAGATCTTCAAATTAAATTTTAGCCCAATTCATACACAATAAACATAATAGAAAACCAGGATAAAACCCCCATTAATGATTATAATAATTAATTAATAATATTACCCAATTTCAAATAACTGAAGCAGCTTGCATGAGAAATCTGAGTTAAAAACTATTTTAGGATATATAAAAAATTTTAACAAATATTTCGCAATGGAAACTTTGAAAGTTTGCCACATCCTTACTGCTCTTCTCTAAGTAACCACATGCTAGTTACACCCATTGGCCAGAGCCCTTACTGGCTTACCTCTGACATTTCGTGCTGAGTGAAACAAGTGCCAATAATAACAGCATAGTTCTAAGGGAGAACATAGGAGGAAGTACTTCACGTTAGATACACATGGAGTATTGTTACAATAATCATACTGGGAAACATTATGAGATCATGAATCTACATTTCTTTGAAATTAATAAGGATGAAGTTTGTCCTATGTGTAGAAGCCCCACTGACTTTAATTATACTTACTATGCAATCCTAAATTATCACTTTTATCTTTGTATTTCTCTATATAAAAATAAGCATATGCATGTAACAACTGTATACGTGTAACAACTATATACGTGTACTTGTACGTGTGCATGTGTGTTCATGAATTTATTCCAGTGCTTTATTCAAAATAACTCAACTTTCAACCTTAATTTCAGAATTTAGGGATTATATTTATTTCCCATTATCTTTGCTTAAACTGTTCATGAGTTTTGCCATTTTTGATTTTCCCATCTTTGCAATTCAGCAGGAGTTGAAACCCAAACAGAGATCCAAATCCAACCCAATATACATTGAGAAATTCAGAATTCAGAATTAAACTGTGATGAAATAGAGACAATAATTCAAGAAGTTTACTTGAAATTTAGTTGATAGTAAGATTCCTGACTCTCTCTCTAATCATGTGGAGAAAGAGGAACACTGAGGTGACAAAATATAAGTGGATGCCTTTCTGGGCACCTGATCAACATGGTTTGAACTCCAGTTTTTGCAATCAGAATAGGGAAGCATGGAGAGGGTAGTGGTTGTTGTTAAACAATGTAGCCTGTACATTCCCAATGGTTTCCCTCACAAATTATCGATTCATTTTCCAAGCTAAGAAATGGTCCCCTAAACTAGATGATGTGACTGACCTCCATGACTGATTTCCCAAGTCTCAGCACCACATTATCCCTTGCTGAATTTAAATCAGAAAATGCTTAGGCCATAGGAAGAGACATAATGGTATATAGCAGGGGTCGGCAACCTTAAACACTCAAAGAGCCACAAAGGTCCTAACCGGAAGCCCCCTGTTCAATTCTGGAGCCAACTGAAAGTCCACTTCCCCCACCATAGTCTCCTCCTAGCACGGCATTCTTCTTCCTCTGCCGACTGGATGTCTGGTTCCCCCACCATAGAGTCTCCTCCTGCGTGGCGTCCTTTTTCCTCTACCTGTCCTAACCGAAAGTCCTATCAATTGTGGAGCCGACTGGCGACAGGGAGCTGCAGCAGCGGGATGAAAGAGCCACATGTGGCTCCAGAGCCGTGGGTTGCTGACCCCTGGTATATGGCATGACCTTGGGGGACCTTGGGGGACCAGGCAATGAGATGAAACCTAGAGAACAGTCAGATAAAAGGCTGGCAACAGAAATGTGAACACGACAAGAGACTCTGAAGAGACACTCTCCAGTTTGGGAGCTGTAAAGGTTGGTTGGAGAGAAGAACTTTTAGTCTCACAAGATTCTGTTAATGTAACCTTACAATAAAGTAGAATTCACTGATCTGGTCATGTTTCCTTTCTGGTCTACTTTGTAAGGCTGACGTCTCTCCAGATTGTACTGTTATATTAAAGACGAATATATATATATTATATATACAGTATGATTTTCTTTCTTGTTCTATTTCCAAATGTATTTAAGAGTGTTCCCCCCCCTTTAAGCAAGCTTGTCATTCTCTTACATAATTGTTTGATTTAAAAAGGTGTCATTACACTGAAACTCAGGAGAAAGACATTTAGAATCACCCCAAAACAAACGCAGTTTTATGAGTTTAATGACAGGCAGGTCAGGAATTGCTCCCTAATCGTACACACTTTTCAGCTCACTGATGACTTAATCCAATGCGTTTTCTTATCTTGAAAGTTGTATCGTGGCGGTGATTAATTGATGTGAATGATGGCATCATTCCGCACGGGAAATTATTTTTTTCCATCTTTCCAGTAATAGTACGTAGCACAAACTCGGACGTATCCTGTCCAAAATGAAATGCAAGTTGACTGTCAAAACATTCTTTCAAAATACTTACGATTCCCCAATATCCCTGTTCATAGTATTTCCCAAGAGCCTTAGATCCACACAGTATAACAGTATAAATGAGAAGTTTACCATTCTTCTTTTTTAGAGGCGAATCATAGATGATCCGGCACCTTTTATTCCTCCTACTTGGAGGTACTTTACGTTCAGGATTTTTGCAGGATACTCTTCTGTGCCTTGACATGTTGCTTGATCTTTCAAGATTTTAGGAGCAGAGACATGATTACGTGGCCTCTTTAGCCAACCTGTCTACTCAGGTGGTCTGAGAGTTTCTGAAGCATGAATATCTCAGGTCCCTCTTTTATAAAATCTCTAATAGTATGGCACTATTACTGTGGCCCTTTGTTTGATGCAACATGACCATATATAGCAACTGCCAGCTATTGGGGGGGAAACATTTTCTTTCAACAAAATGAAATATCTTAAAATTTTACAGACTAGTTCACTGACAATTATTATAAAGCAACAGTTAGAGATGGTCTTTCAGAGCTGAAAGGATAAGCCACAAGTTCAATCTTCTCTACACATATGTGGTAGAAGTAAGACCAGGGGTGGGTTCTAACTTACCTCGCTGCCGGTTCACTTCCTCCCGCACCTCGTGGGCGCGCCTCATGGGCGCGCGCGCATGCGCAGTGCAAAATAATAATAATAATTTTTTTTTAAAAAAGCTGAAAACAAGATGGCGACGCATACGCAGTGCTTCTGCGCATGCGCAGAAGAAAAAAAATTAAAAAAATTTCAAAAAAAATTTCAAAAAAAGATGGCGGCACCCACGGACCGGCACCGACTGAACCGGATCCGTGACATCATCGTGACATCACCAGCAAGTTGCTACCAGTTCAGGCGATCTGGTCTGAACAGGGAGGAACCCACCTCTGAGTAAGACCCACTAATTTCAATGAAATTTGCTATCAGGTGACTTACAATCATAAAGAATGGTAGTTTTTACTTTTATTTATCCAGACTTTTTTCTATTTCGTTTTAACAAGGAGAGTAGTGGTACTTAAGATAAAAACAAAATATATCAATGCCTAAGTTGTCCAAATGAGAAACAACTGCTCCCTTTTTTAGTTTTACTACATTGGCAACTTTTACTCCTACTCTTAAGTGGTGGTGGACTTTGAAGTCAGCAATGCAAGAAGTGTAGTTGTTCAACCTATACTTCGCAAATTTTAGTTTTGTTTATGTTTAGTTTAGTTCTCTTCAGTTATGCTTGATATAACATAAACTTGCATCAGCCTTTTCTGAAATATTACACTCTTGACTCATATTCAATTTTTAAAACTTTTATTTATCATTTTTCCAATTTATAAAAACAAATTACAGCAAAGTTTAAAACTACACACTTCTGAATCTAAACAAAAACAAAAATCCACAGTAAAACAAAATACAGAAAGCAATTCTTCAGGTGTCTATAGAAGTAAACTGTAAATTCAAACAATTTCAAAACATTTTTCAATAGAACAAGTAAATTTTAGAAACGCTAAGCCTCTTTGTCCACATTATGAAAATAGAAGAGGAATAGCCGATATTCTTGCAATGCATGAAATTTTTGGGAAAAATAATTAAATTTCTGTCCTTTATCCAATTATTCAAAAGGGAGGAAAAAGAAAAAAAACCACATTTGCCTGCAGGTTTTTAATTAACATTATCTCAACCTGTTAATTTTTCATGTGAACAGGAATCAAACTGTCATCCAAATATCTTCCAAATAAATTTCAACTTTTAATGGGAAGAAAACAACAGAATTTTGCCTAAAAGAAGTACCGAAGTCCTACTAACATATTAGTGGATCCAATAATAAGTTTTATTTATTTCAATTATGAGACTCTTCTAGAATATATTCAGAATAACAGTTGGAAGGGACCTCGGAGGTCATCTAGTCTAACCCTCTGCTCAAGCAAGAGACCCTATACCAGGGGTGTCAAACTCACATCGTCACAGTGGTGTCATGTGACATATCGGGACTTTTCCCCCTTCGCTAAACCAGGCGTGGGCGTGGCAAGCGCAAGTTTGACAGCCCTGCCCTATACCATTCCAGACAAATGGCTGTCCAGTCTCTTCTTAAAAGCTTCCAGTGATGGAGCACCCACAACTTCTGAAGGCAAGCCGTTCCACTGGTTAATTGTTTTCACTGTTAGGAAATTTCTCCTTAATTCCAGGTTGCTTCTCTCCTTGATTAATTTCCATCCATTGTTTCTTGCCTTGCTTCTGGTGCTTTGGAAAATAAGTTGATCTGCTCTTCTTTGTGGCAGCCTCTCAAATATTGGAACACTGCTATCATGCCACTCCTAGTCCTTCTTTTCACTAGACATACCCAATTCCTGCAACCATTCTTCATATGTTTACCCTCCAGCCCTCTAATCATCTTTGTTGCTCTTTTCTGCACTCTTTCCAGTTTCACCTAATCTATACCTGTATATATTTTTTCTTGTCTACTTTTTTCTACACTGAATTTCATTTTGTTAGATAAGGCCCGGTGTTCAAGTCTGTCAAGATCCATCTGGATCTTGAGCCTGTCTTCTGGGATGTTGTTTATTGCTGCCAGTTTAGTATCCTGCCAATTTAATGAGTTCCCCTTCTATTCCCTCATCTGAATAATTTATGAAGATATTGAAGAGTACTGGGCCTAAAACGGAATCGTGGGTACCCCACTGCTTACCTCCCTCCATGTTGATATAGTTCCATTGAGACTGCACCTTGAGTGTGGTTTGTCAGCCAGTTATATATCCATCCATCTGGTGGTGATGCTGTATATCCCACATTTTTTTAAGCTTACCAACAAGTAGGTTGTGGTCTACTTTGTAAAATGCCTTACTGAAATCCAAGTATATTATGTCCAGTAAATTTCACTGGTCCATTAATTTAGTGGACCATATAAGTATATTGTTCTAAAATATTCATTTTAACCACATTTTCCCCATGTACTCATAGATTTCAATCATCCATTTATATTAATATTGATTTAACAATTGAAATTATTAAATAAAAATACACTTCTCTAGGAATAATTCCATGTATTTAAAAGAAGTCATGTAATAAACATCTTTATTTTAAAAATTGCCCTACCTTATTTCATATTCAATTTGTAAATAAATATTTTTTGTAAAAAATATAATTTTACAATGAGTATTGCTGAGTCATATACTTCTATTCTATGTACTCTTAGAATTCTAATAGTTTTCAATTAATGTTTCAAATTGATCAATATAATATTGCAATTAATTTCCCCAGGTTATTCCTTACTGGGATCTTGTGCAACTCCATATTATAACTTCCTTTTTTCTATTCTGAAAAAGCATTATTAAAATCCCACTGAATTACATTTTTGAACCAGCTGTATATTCACTTCATGAAACTAGCACACTTTTAACTGGTTCACTAATTTTAATATCATAAGGATATTTTGCCATGATTTGCAAAATATTTTGCCTATAGCATTTCCATAATCTATGATGAATATAGGCTAGTCAAGGCTAGTATTATCAGTCCATTTGAACTATTGGTGATCATAACCTTTTTGTTTCTATCTTTCAAATATTTGGAGTTTAACTCCCGTCATATTTAGACTTATGTACCTAGATTGATGGCAATAGCTGTCCAAGACAAAGCAATAATATCACTTTGAGTAAAGGTCTCCTAATCACACATTTTATAATTCCTAAAATGCAGCAGTTCGCATTCCAATGTCTTTTGTTCTACTATTACAGCTTTAAAGAGCCGTGGTGGCACAGTGGTTAGAATGCAGTACTGCAGGCTACTTCTGCTGACTGCTAGCTGCCAGCAGTTGGGCAGTTCGAGTCCCACAGGCTCAAGGTTGACTCAGCCTTCCATCCTTCTGAGGTTGGTAAAATAAGGACCCAGATTGTTGGGGGCAATATGCTGACTCTGTAAACTGCTTAGAGAGGGCTGTAAAGCATTATGAAGCGGTATATAAGTCTAAGTGCTATCAAAGCTTCTATGAGTGGCAAAGCTTCTATGAGTGACAAAGAAAAGAAGTAGAGAATTCAGTCACTGAATCCCCATGAGATTCCACATGTTCTAAAAAAGCAAACAATCATTTGTGTCTCTCTAAAAGAGTTTGGATCTAATGTACCCCCAAATCCTTAAATTTTATTGTCATATTTCAAACTATGATCAGAGTTTTCCCCCAACAGTATATTTTACAGAGAGACGAAAAGCAGTCCAAGTGATGCTCAAAAGGTTTATTGTCCAGCATGAATGGTTGCAGAAACTTGGTGGATCAGATATCGCAATCCTGGTCTCCCGACATGTTGCTTTTGGGGATTGAAGTTGTCCTATTTCAGGAGCTGAAGATGGCTAGGCTGAGAAGGAGCTCTTCCGGTAATGAGCCTGCCGTACACCTTTATCAAATAATCAAAAAGTTTGGTACAAACATATATAATGTATGAACAAATGTAAATAGTGAAAAAGGATTATCATTTTACAACTTGTAAAAGTAATACGTAAAAGCTGCTGTATCTTTAAACTTGGCACGTGAAGGCTCTTAAACTTGCCATTGGAAGAAGTTAATTGAAAATAGTGGGAATTAAGTCATAAGAAACGTGTTTCATTAATTTCAGAGTAAAATAAATAGGTCTAGTACTGCCTAATCACCTTTTCGTGATAGTTTCCTGTATGATTATTCAATAATTGTACGTTTTAAAATATTTATATAATAAATTGTCTTGGAAAATTGAAACTAAAAAGAAAGCAGCACAATGCTTTCCTTCTGTATAAGAATTTCTCTCATTCTTTTCTCATTCGACATTTCTTAATCTTCCTTTCAAAAGTCTTAGTTATTTTTTAAAACCTCTCTTATGCATTCTCCGTTGTCTTCTACCAGTTCTCCTCCTTTGTTTTAATCGCCTACTGCGGTGCAGCCTCCTGCTTCTGCTGCTCTGGCGCATGTACCGCGACATAGTTCACAATTTTCAGCCCAAGATAAGCTGGAAATTCAATTGGTCATCCTCAGATGGTGGTGTTATTCTGACTATGGAAATACACAAACAAATCACAAGAAGACTTTTCAGTTTTTATAAAATATGAATCACGATAACATTACAATACTCTTAGATTATTGCTATGTAATAAGAAATACTATAAGTCGTTTTTGTACTCTTTTTTTAGGCATTACTTTCTACTTGTGTTGTTATTACAATAAATTACTATGTTGCTGAGAGACGGTTTCATCGATTTTCCTCGCTTTATTTTCCAGCAGAGAAATGTAGGCAACAGCTTTGAAACAACACAGATTTTCAGGTGATCTGATCATACACTCATCCATCCAGAAACAAAACTTCAGTATTTTTTTTTAAGTCTTTTTAATGCTCAATGTAAACAGCCATTTAAATAGCCTTACCTGCCACTAGTTTGCTGCCCCAATGACTGCTGAACTGTTTTGTTAATAACTAAATAGCAGTATATAACTGCTACATTGATGACATCATAAAGATAAATTGTGACATAATTCATGCCAGTACCATGCAGTATAACTTCTCAATTTTTTTTGTCTTTTTTTCTTTAAAAAATGATTTTTTTTCCATTCTGCTCGATGAATTATATTATTCTAATTTAGTTATTTTCAAATTTCAGCATTGCATCTTTGTCTGAAGAATGATAACCACCTCACTGAACTGAGCCTTGAACTTTATTAGAAGCCGCGACAGCCATATTTCCTTCCTTATTAAATATTGCAGTGCTTTGGCTGTAATTTCCGAACTTTATTTGAAAGGATCCCCACATTGAGTGCATTGCAGTAGTAAACATACAAACTTAGCAAAACATGAGTAATAAGGGTTACCAGAGCCTCCTGATTTTTGTTTTTGAAAGACCTCAACTGCTACATGACTCAAAGCTGGGCAAAGTTTCTCAGTCACGTCCTCTACTCACCTGTCCAACAGTTGTGGATCTACTCTCAGGATAGTATCACCCTATCTAAGCTACAGACAAAGTCCTTTTGGAAATTGAGGATTTATCAACAATATCCATACATCTCATAAGAGATTGGTCAAGATTTCCACTGCTTCTTCTCCTGTGCCCAGAAGAGATGTAAAGCCAGATATCATAAGCATACTGATAATATTTCACGTTAAAAGAGGGTGAATTTGGTGGATTTTGAAGATGGCTAAGGATCGAGACATCCTACACTGATATGCCAAAAGACCCAACTTCTTCTCCCCAGCAATGCCCATTGAGACCACTGCTGAGAAAGGAGTGGCATCTACATAAAATAATGTCCACAACTGCCAAACCCTTACATTTGGCTCAAAACAATATCAGTACTGATGTTATCAAATGCCACGGAGAGTGTAAAAAAGATAAGAAGAACCCATGTATATCTCACTGCTGATCAACTACAAGAACAATCAATGTCATTTCTGTTCCATCTGCAAGACGTGATTGACTATTTTTGCAAAAACTCTCAAAAGATCCAAATTAGCAGAGCTATTATTATTATTCATTTCTAGATCCAATAATTGACCCGTGGCAATTGGCCTGGTTTCCATCCAATAATTCTTATTGATTAAGGTGTTGGTTTGACCCACTGAAGGTGGATACTGGACTAATTAGCTGACCCTACCTCACCCCTCCTCTTCCTGTTTCCCCCCGCCCACCTTTTAATTGATATTATTGTACTTTTATTGTTTTCATTGCTTTGCTATTATTTTTATATTTTTAATCATTTCTTTCCATTTTATTGTTGTAAGCCACCCAAAGTAGCTCCACGACAACATGGGCAGCAAATAAATTTAATAAATAAATAAAATAAATCAATACTAGGAGAAAGATTCTACCCATTAGAACAAATACTGTACAAAGAAGGACAATGCGTTGCGAGACCTGGAAACTAGGTCCTGCAGGAAGGATCTGAGAAACTTGGGACTGTTTGAGAAAATATGATTGAGGAAGTTATGATAACCCTTATTAAGTTATCATAAGGGTTATCTGAAGTTTTTAGATTAAAAAACTTTTATTTATTTATTTATTCAATTTCTATAACCGCCCATCTCAGTCAATAACTCTGGGCAGCTTACAATAATACATTGCAAGAGATGAACTGATGGTTGTAAAATACAAGAAAACAAATTCTGCCAGAATGTTAGGGAAAAAACAACAACAATATAATTAGTTTAATAATGGAACCAGTTAGGGCACTTCTACACCACTTAGTTTCCATCCTGCAATTCCCTGGGGGGTGGGGACACACGTTCAGCTTATCTCTATTCATTATTTTTGCTAACCTCAGAATACAGAGAACAGGAAGGGAAATTATAGGCTAACTGCCCTTTAGCTGATCAGCGGAATTATTTAAAAAAATCCCTCATCACAAGCTATTGCCGGACCTGAAGAACAAACAATTCCCTCATCCTCAGTCCACATTAGAAAGGACACACTTACATCTATTTGATTGTTTAAGAACAACAACAACAACAACAACAAAAATAATAAAAAATCCACTCTCTGCCCCCTCCTCCACAGGAAAAATTCTGAGCAATTATGCTAAAAGGGTAATTGAAAAGCCACCAAGTTATCATTTCTCTGTTGCATTTAAAAATCTTTTTGTTAGGCTGTGACGATACAGAAATAGCATGTCAACATTTCTCAAGCGAACACTTTTTCCAATAGCTGTGATCTTAGCTTAAGGCTGTTGAGGTGATCTGGAGTAAAGGGGAGGAGGTGATGCATTTAAACAATACCTATGGGCAGGTTCCAGAAACAGGACACTAAAGATTGCCAGAGAAGAGGGAAGAAAATTCTTTACCCTCTACAAAAAATGCAAAGGAAATAAATTGCTTAATCCTCTTCCCATCCAAGAGATGGTTACTAAATCCAAACTAAGCTAAACCAAATAGCAGACAGCTGGTCCCCTGTAGCAGAGATGGGGAAACAGAAGACCTATCGGTTTACCCCAGATTAAATAGATTCTTTCTTGGGTTGCATTAAGAGTAAGACCAGTTGCGGGGATCTGCAGAGCCCAAATAATCCAGATAAATCACGACAGCATTTTATGCTGAAATCAGCAGATTGATGTGCATTTCTTTAGTCATATTTCTTCCACTCTGCACCCCACACACACCCACAGAAACCTCACCTATGCCTCCTAAAGCTAAAAAAACAAACCCCAGGTGTGAAAGAATGAGGCAAGACGAGTCCCCATCAATGGGAAGGAACTGATTGTGAAAACAGTCCACCCACAAACGTTACAGAGTTTCAGCATTGTTAAACTGAAAAATAGCATTTTTGTAAGTCTGGAGGCATTGTAGTTAAGAGAAATAAATCACCTGAATGTATGTGAGGTTGGAGAACACGGGCGTTTTGGAACTGATACCAAAGCATTTCCTTAGTTACAGAGGTAGTTAGCGTTCATTTCTGTTCAAGCAGAGTCTGGACACATGTTTCTATTCTTGCGCTGAGAAAAGGGCTAGATTCAATGAACTGAATTATTTATTCTAATTCTCTGATTTTATTACCTTGAAGGGAGAAAAAGTTAATATCAATATAAAACAAATGACCATTTTAAAAAAAAATTGAGAAACACCTCCTTATATCAGGAAGACAATTTTTTGATTTTGCCTTTTTGGTGGCAGCCAGTAGAAGAAGTGGTAAGTTTGCCAGAAAATCAAGAGAAATGGTGGAGTGTAAACATGTAGGAACAGGGTCGCCATGCTACTTTTAAAAGTAATTGAGGTTCTTACATCAAGATACAGTTTGATTTTTTCCCTGAATATGAAAATGAAAGTTATAAGTTACTATTCTTTATTTCTTTTCTTTTTTCCTTTGGTAAATTCCATTCTCCTTTTCTTTTCTATTCAGTGAAGAGAATTCCAGAGACAAATTAGGGCTATCAGTTGTTTGCCCAAGATAAAATAATTTCATAGTTCATCCCTTTGTCTCATATCTGATCACATTTAAGCCACAGAAGTTGCCATGTCAAAGAGATGAGGTCATAATTGCTAAACCCTTTAAATAAAAGTGTAGGAGGCAACAGAGCTTCATAAACTCAATCACCATCTTGCAGAACAAGCTGCACTGGCTTTGTTGAAAGACATGCTCCTCTTGACCCTTGACTAACTTAGAACATCCCCAGAACCCCAGGAAAATGTCACGATGTAGCTGCAGAAATCCTAATCGCAGCAGGCGAAGACGAAAACGGGGTTCTGGAGGATCGAGGAAAAGAAGGATGGGAAGAAGAAGAGGTAAGGGCATTTTTTAATGAAATACATAAAACAGAGGTCTTCAAACTTGGCAACTTTAAGACTTGTGGACGTCAACTCCCAGAATTCTCCAGCCAGCTGAATTCTCAGCTGGCTGGAGAATTCTGGGAGTTGAAGTCCACAAATCTTAAAGTTGCCAAGTTTGAAGACCTCTGACATAAAGCAATGAAAATCAGCAAATAATCGAGTATTACTTTTATTGAAATAATCCATTTTCTTGATGGGTAAGAAAATTGGAATTTGAATACAGGTGTTCTCTCTCAAGATGAGCTCATCTTCTTGGAAACCTGAAATAAATAAATTGCCATTGTCTTTTTCTAGGATATTTTCAATTACCCAGTCTGTTCTATAGTCCTAGGATTTATTGGTGTTCCTCAAAGTGCTAATGTGGTTACTGTTTCTCCCCCCCTCCCCCAGATTATTCAAGTTCAATTGGTTCTTGCCACTTGCTTTTATCCAGGCATTTGGATACTGGAAGCTAAATACTAATCTTAGATTTAAGCTTAACATTTTCTTGGATTCATTGCTTTATTGCATTAAATAGAAGTTCAACATTTGTGCAGAGAGAGAAAAACCTTTAAAAAATTTGGATTTTTGTTTCCACAGTCTCTGTAGCTCATACAGTTTACTACTACAGGAAGCTCAAATAGCTTTGCAAGCCAAGCCTCCCATTCTATGCAACAAGTTCTGGACATTTCGGTCATCACCAACCAACAAGATGATTTCTGAATGAACCACAGTTTCAGCAAAGCACATGGTTTGACATTTCTGTTGCTGCTTCCCCAAAGAGGAGCATTCTGTCAATAAACCTGAAGCCGCAATGACTTTTCTGAATTGTCAATTCATATTGAAATTTATTGGTGGATGTGTGTGTGTGTGTGTGTGTGTGTGTGTGTGTGTGTGTATGTGTGTGTGTGTGAATCTTTTGGGAACAGGTTTTTGAGATTTTGCAACAATGTTAGAATGATGGGATCATGGAGTTTGAAGACCAACTCTTTGCACATAACAGGATCACCTAAAGCATCTCTGACCAATTAACCGTTTGTGGCTTGCAGACCTCTAGTGAAAGAGAACCCACTACATTTTGTGGCAACCTCTTCCACTGACTGAAGGCTTATACAGTCAAAAATTCCTCCTGACATCTAAACTGATGAGTCAATTTCCCACTCTAGTAGAAACTGAAGTGAAATTAACTGGCACTGTTTGGGTGTGCTCATTCAGGCAGCTGTGAATTCCATCTAAAAGTAGGATCATCTCTCTAAATTCTTCAGCATGGGCAGTTCATTATGTTGAAATAGAAATAATACCTAGCATGCTTCTATGATAAATATATATTTGCTTCCAACAAATTGACAGCACTTCACTTCTAAAACAATTGATATACTAGTGTTTATACAGTTTGCACTATATTGGACATGCACTCTAGAATCAAATATTTCAGGTCTATCTGTCACTAATCCATTATGAGTTCATTGTTTTATTTTTTATGATGTAAGCCGCCCAGAGTCCTTCGGGAGTTGGGCGGCATATAAATTTTATAAAATAAAATAAATAAATAAATTGTAGGTTCTGAGTCCCCACTGAGACTGGAAATAGAGTGTAATAAATAAGACCATATTGAATTAAATGCTCATAGAGCAGCCAGTTAAAGCTCACCGCACTTTGTCCCTCATAGAAACTTGGCAATTTTAATATAGATTTGATTTAATTTAATTTAATACTGATTTAATGTAATACCCCAGGGCTGTGTGCTCTCTCCATTACTCCTTTCTCTCTATACCAATGACTGCGCCTTTAAGGATCCTTCTGTTAAAGTACTGAAGTTTGCAGATGATACAACAGTCGTTGGTCTCATTCAAGACAGTAATGAGTCTGCTTAAAGACGGGAGGTTAAACAACTGGCCCTGTGGTGCAGCCTTAACAATCTGGAACTGATCACTTAAAACTGTAGAGATGAAAATAGATTTTAGGAGAAGTCCTCCTATCGCCTCTTACAATATTAGACAACACAGTATCAATGGTTGAGACCAGCGGTGGGTTGCTCCTGGTTTGCCCCGGTTCTTAGAACCAGTAGTGCTGGCAGTGGGAGGCTCCACCCACCTGCCCAGGACGCTTCTGCGCAGAAGCACAGTTCTAAAGGCTTTTAGAACCCACTACTGGTTGAGACCTTCCAGTTTCTGGGTTCTATAATCTCTCAGGATTTGAAATGGACACCTAACATTAGAACCATCATTAAAAAGGCACAACAGAGAATGTTCTTCCAGGGTCAACTCAGAAAATTCAGATTTCCCCAGGAGCTGTTGATACAGTTCTACAGAGGAATTATTGAGACTGTCATATGTAATTCTATAATTGTCTGGTTAGACAAATGGTTATCTAAAATCTTCTTAAAAACTTCCAGTGTTGGAGCATTCACAACTTCTGGTGGCAAGTTGTTCCACTGATTAATTGTTCTAACTGTCAGGAAATTTCTCCTTAGTTCTAGGTTGCTTCTCTCCTTGATTAGTTTCCACCCATTGCTTCTTGTCCTGCCTTCGGGTGCTTTGGAGAATAGCTTCACTCCCTCTTCTTTGTGGCAACCCCTGAGATATTGGAACACTGCTATCATGTCTCCCCTAGTCCTTCTCTTCACTAGACTAGACATACCCAATTCCATCAACCGTTCTTCATATGTTTTAGCCTCCAGTCCCCTAATCATCTTTGTTGCTCTTCTCTGCACTCTCTCTAGAATCTCAACGTCTTTTTCATATCATGGTGACCAGAAATGGATTAAATATTCCATGTGTGGTCTTAACAAAGCAATATAAAGCAATACTCACACTT
>QLTV01002109.1:2398846-2423662 GCA_003457575.1 Thermophis baileyi | reverse complement strand
GACCATTTTTCACACAATGACCGACGGTCGTTAAGTGTGAAAAATGGTCATAAGTCACTTTTTCACCACATTTTACAAGTTGGCCACTCCCACCCGGTCACACGACCGCCAAGCCACTCCCACCCAGTCACATGGCCATCAAGCCACTCCCACCCAGTCACATGGCCATCAAGCCACTCCCACCCAGTCACATGGCCGTCAAGCCACTCCCACCCGGTCACATGGCCGTCAAGCCACTCCCACAAAATTAAGCCACGCCCACAGAGTGGTAGTAAAAATTTTTGGAACCCACCCCTGATTTGGCACTGTATTTTAATTCCTTATTTCCAGATATTTGTGGTGGTTGTCTGTTCAGTAAGAGCATGAATTAAGAAAAGTACAGCTAACTTTGAGGCACGCTTGATCAAGAACACACTTATTCCTTACCTTTATCATCACATATATCAAATACTGCTAATGCCTCCATGAAAAAAAGCTTGACTGCCTACCTTTTTTATGGCAGAAATGGTATCTTCCACTTTGATATGGAGGTTCTCACTGATATTTGTAATATGAAAAATCACCATAGGGTTTTGGATAATCTATTTTGGAGTAAGGTATGTGAGGTATTTTGGGGCTTCACTTCCAGGCTAGACTTTGGAATTGAAATTGTTTGAATCAACTTAGTGAACCATGTATCTTAGCAGATTGGTAAACTGAATCTTTGATTGACATTTGACACTGTTTATCATTTGGGTTAAGGTTCATAAAAGTAACTTTTTTGCTATTCTCTCACAGTTAGACAAGTTGCTTCAGCTGAAAACTTTATCCATAGGATTTGCCTTTCCTTTTTTAATGTCTCAAAGAAGGTCAGTTGAAAAGACTACTTACTGGTATATTCCATCATAGGAAGTTTCTCACAATAGGAAGAAAAAAAGTAATCCTTTGCCCCTTCAAGTATATAAAGCTTGTGGAAGAAACATGATCACGAGGCAGAGATAATAAGCTGCTAAAAACTGATGGCTAAAACCTACTTTGATGTATGGATGGAATGTTATGCAATTTTGAAAAATTCACTTTTTTTTTTTTTTGCATTCCTAAATACTTTTACAAAGACTTATTTCCCATTAGGAATTTAATTTATTTATTTATTACATTTTTAATGCCACATTTATAGATTGGGTGTTGATACTTTAAATTCTACATTTTATTAGTATTGTAAACATTTTTTTTCAATTAAAAAACCTCCCAAATTCTCAAAAACTGTGAACCTCTTTTCGTAATTAAGATTTGATGAGTGAAAAAACTGATTTGCAAGGTCCCTTTTCTTAATGCTAGTTTATATATAAAACAATGAATTCTGGTTAAATGCAATGAAACAATTGCACGTATGTTTTCCTTTTGGATATTAACTTACTTTCGTTTTCTTATTTCTCCTCTCTTGGTGACTTGACTATTTCCCCCCCCCCAATCGAATTAGCATATATATCAGCCATATGATAACCTGCATAGCTATTTTTATTTGTTAAGAACTGAATTGGAAGCATTCAATTGCATGCTAGATAATTCATTGGGATGCCTACAGAAAAAAGTCCATGGAGACTAGAATCTGTCAGGAAGATTTGCTGTGAGTATGCTGGCAGTCATGTTGTTCACTAGAGGTCGCAACAGGATGTTAAAAATAAAAAAATAAAAAAAAAATCAGGCGGCAGTACCAAAGCTGTAACCCCAATCTTTACAAACCATTGTTAGTACAATCATTTGCACACCAATTGTACTATTTGAGAAAGGGCACAAAATTAAAGCTTTCACTTTCATGAATATTATATCCCCTCATGTTGGCTTTATTACATTAGCACCAGGTTATTATAAAGTGATTTTTTGAATTGAAAAAAGCAGCACTATTTTTTCTCTTTGAATATTTAAGACAGCATGAGAAAGTTCTGACTGACAAGGAATATAGCCTTTCCTGGGCACTTTTTTTTTCTCCAGGAGCTCAAGAAGACTTGCATAGTAACCTTCCTCTAATATTATAGTCATAATAATCCTTTAAGAGGTTAGGCTGAGACATAGCGATTTGCCCCAAATGCTGCGTGAAATTCAACATGAGTCTTTCTTATTCTAATCCAACCTTCCATTAGAAGGAGAAGGATTTCTTAAGCATCACTTTTTTATATAATGCATTCCATTAAAAGTGGTATATTATTTTGTAAATATCTTTTATATTTTTCAGAAATATAAGGAGAGGGAAAATAATAAGCTAACCTTTATGCTCACCAAGAAGCATATGATATACACAGGATATAATTATCAAAATATAACTTAAAGAAATATCTCACTTTCTCTTGCAAAAGAAAAAAATGTTACTTAAAATTATCATTTTGTTGGTCCACCATCTTATGTTTTCTCCTTTAATTTAGTTGAATCTTGTATGCAGCAGAGTAAATACAACATAAACTATGGCAAGCGTCAGATTATAGGAGTGGGATTTTCTTAAGCCTCCTCCTCCTCTCCTCCAATTTCCCACAAATATACATTTAGTATACCAGAAAAAATATGCTAATTAAACTCTTCTACCTGCAAGTGAATAAAGAAACACATGGAAGCATTCAAAATGTAGTCCTACTTCTATTGCATGTGTGCAGAAAGAATGACCCAGGGGCTACATATTGATTACCAATAATCCTTTTACATAATGCAAAGCTAATTAGAGTGAATTTGGGGCTCTTTTTAAACAAAATATTTATCTAAGGCCCTCATGAATCTTGCTCTGCCAATTGTGAGCAGTCTGCTGTGATGCCTGAGGTGATAGAAGTTGCAAGCTCTTGCCCTGCAGATTAGACAAGTGCAAACCTTTCTACTCCTTGTGCAATTTACAACCCATTTTGCTTTCATATAAAAATTTAAACCATTTAGTGAGGCCGTTCCATTGGTTTTTTTTTTTCCAGTTTTCTTCCTGGAATTTCAAAACTGAGAAGAAAGTATGTTTGTTTCATAAACATTAAAGTGTGCTTTCTCCCTCGTCTCCAATTGTCCAATCATACAAGAAACTGTAAAAACTAGAGATTACCAGAAAAGGAAGGAAAGAAGAAAGAAAGAAAGAAAGAAAGAAAGAAAGAAAGAAAGAAAGAAAGAAAGAAAGAAGGAAGGAAAGAAAGAAGGAAAGAAAGAAGGAAGGAAGGAAGGAAGGAAAGAAATGAAAAAAAGGAAAGAAAGAAGGAAAGAAAGAAAGAAAGGAAGGAAGGAAGGAAGGAAGGGGGAAGCATACAGTTTTTGTTGTTTCTTCTTGTCGCTCAAATGATCCTCTGATTTGTCCATAGTATTAGCTAAGAACAAATACCTTATAAGTGTTATTTGAGAGAGAGGAGAGGGGAGGGAAGGAAGGAAGGAAGGAAGGAAGGAAGGAAGAAAGAAAGAAAGGAAGGAAGGAAGGAAGGAAGGGGGAAGCATACAGTTTTTGTTGTTTCTTCTTGTCGCTCAAATGATCCTCTGATTTGTCCATAGTATTAGCTAAGAACAAATACCTTATAAGTGTTATTTGAGAGAAAGCAGGTTAATAATTTTGTATGCTGTTCAATTTTGTGTGTGGTCGTAGCAGTATAATGCTGTGCATACCTGGAAATACTCTGAAGAAATGCTTTGGATTTTGCATAAGCCCAAAATCTCTGTGCTCCTCATTAAAACAGTCCACTTGTTTCAGGCTATCACACAAGGCCCACTTGAATGAAAAACAGAAGGGCTGCACCTGCATCAGGTCCAAAGCACTTCTTCCAGATCAATTTTGGAAGTGTGGATAGGCAAATATAAGAATTGTCTACTTGGAACTTCTTTACACATAGACTTATTCTGATGCGCCCTTCATTAGTTTCAATCAACTATGTAGTAGTAGAATAATAATCAAATAATACCGTCCTTCAAAAATAATGGATTTTGTTGGGAAAAAAGCATTCATCATGAAATGACAATGGGTAGAAAGAAAAGGCATTTTTAATATAATAATACAATACAATACAATACAATACAATACAATACAATACAATACAATACAATACAATAAAACACAAGTTTCTTCTGTCCAGTTGGGTCCGACTCAAGGGGCGGTACTCATCTCCTTTTCTTAGCCAAGGGAGCCAGCATTGTCCGAAGACATTTCCATGGTCATGTGGCCAGCATAACTATATGCAAAGGCTCACAGAACACTGTTACCTTCCCATTAAAGTGGTACCTATTTATCTACTCGTATTTGCTTGCTTTTACCTTTACTAGAATTAATCACTTTGGTGCAGATTTTCAAGTCTAGTTACTAGAACTGAAAACATTTCCTGTCAAAGTGATAAAGCAAGTATAGAGCCTTGGTGGATTAGATCATACTTTTCTTTACAAGCCCTCTTTGCATTTATAAGCAGTGTACAATCTGTCATTGGACTCTTGCAGCAACTTCACATGAAGCTTTATGTTGGTTCAGAACCAGTTACAGGTCTATATGATTGAGTGTTGTCTGGTTTTGAGAATGGGGTTGTTGTTTTTTCTAGCCCTGCTTTAATTTGAAGTGAAATCACAATTTATCTCAACAAAAATCAGGAATTTATCCCCAGTGTTTCTTTATTAAGCAGAAGGTTTCAGAAACTTGGAAATAAGAAATATTAATGTATAATTAACAGCACAATCCAACCTCTTCAACTTTGAATAACATTTCCCCAATTACATTTTCCTGGATCTTATTTTAAGTAGCTATTCACAGTTGTGAACATTTAATTTATTCCCTGATGAGAGCAAGGGATACCGACACACACCAAAAAGCAACTGTAGTTGTTTATGATAGACTAAAATCTTTGCATCCTTTTTATCAAACCATCTTAGTGATAAAGTTTCCTGGGATTTACATTAGTTAAAAAAAACTATATTAAAAAAATCAGAGAAAATACCCACAAATAAGAATCATGCTGACCTTTATATATCATTTCAGTCAACATATGAGGAATTGCTGTATGGCACTTCCCACACTTTGAATGGGAAACACTAACATGCGTAAGGGCACATCTTCCCTTTCAGGCACAGTTACTTATGCATAGCTGGAAATGGAATAACAGACAGGAGGAAACAGCACGGATTTAACCCTGAAGCCTCATACTGACATGTCTTCTGCAGATAGAATTGCTTTGGGTTTGTCTCTTTATTACTTTCATCTGAAACTTTAATGAATTTAATGATAACAGAACAAGATAAATGTTCTTGCTTCTTTCATTACAACTGAATTAGGTAGGTTGGGCTATGAATAAATCGTCCAAAGGCACTGAATGAGTTTCCATGGCTTAGAGTGGACTGGCATTTGGATCACCCTCATGCCAATCCAGTAATAAACTAGATAAGATTAACATAGCATGAAAAAGCACACATTTTGATCCTGTTAAAAATGTTTAGGGTGGTGGAATTGGTCTCTGTCTCCCACATCAAAATATTTTCTTGTACATGTAGTATTTTCCCCTGGGAACTGAAAGGTTATTATTTAGATTAAGTTTAGGATTAATACGATATCCACTTAACCTGGGGCTTATAAAGGTTTATATACATGGAAGGAAGTTCCATTGAGTTCATGCTGATATGAAGTGATGGGAGTTGCAGTTCACATCTGGAGGGAATTTGCTTGGGTAATGTTATTGTTAAGTTTGTGAAGAACAACAATAACAAAAAGATTAACTAGAAAAGCTATTGTCACTTTCATTCTGAGGAGAAAAAGTAAAACTAAAGAAAGCCAGTTAAGATAGCTGAGATACACGTTTTTCAAGTCATTGAGATATATTTCTGAATAAAATCAAGAGAAAATTAACCATCACTGTATGAATAGGATTGGAAATGTATTAGATTCAATTAATACTTTCTCCCCTTGAATAAAACATTTTTTTTTTAAAAAAAGCACTCTATCTATAACTGGTTCACTATTGGTAAATGCTGCCACATAATAACATAAGTTAAAAGAAGTAGCCAATTGAGTAATAGTATAATATAGATGCATTTAAATTTAAAGGGCCAGACTGCAATGCATGTCATGAAGAATTTTTCATCTAAATATTTTCTGCTTCTAACATTCCTGGCAGCGAAGAGAGGTTATCACTGTATCTGACAACATTATATAATCAGAATAAAGAGAGATCCTTTTTTAAAAAAGGCTGGCAAACAAAGCTATCTTGAAATAAAATGAAATGTTACTGCCTATTATTTCTTTGACTTTTTAATGATTTTTTTAGAATATATTGCAACGGCCTCACAAACCTTTGGATAAACAGGAAAATGCAGTGTCTCTCCAATTAGACAGCCTCTCTCTGTGTGCTTTTGTTACCTACTTGGGAATGGCTGTATGGACAGACTTTGATTATGTATACTGACAGATGGAATATCAGAGTTATGAGTGGGCTGGTATTAGATGTTTATGTGTGATTTGGGAGGGGAAAAAATCCTTTGGTTCAAAAATGGCTGGTAAATTAAACAGCTTGCAAAAACATGATTCATGGACTTGTTCTGTTTTTCACAATTTACTAGAAACGGCAAATTGAAGGTATACATTTTTCTTAAGCTATATTATAACTGCGACTTGTCTTATCTTTCCAGGTCAAGCTGTCTTGGTATCTTGGCGTAAACATGTCCAAGTCTTTTCTTAGCTTTCTTAGAGGTCTTTAAGACCAATTGTCTTCAAGTATATCTGTTAGTGAAGCTAAAGTCAGGGACATATTGCTATCTGGAGGTTAAGAAACTATGAGTATGTGTAACTTTCTAGAATAATTAAATTTCCTACAGGAAGATATATTTAATTCCGAACTCACTTAGGCAGACTGGGACACTGGAGACTGCATACTTTTCTTTTGCAGCTATGACACCATTTGGGAAATACAGGGAATCCTCGAGTTACGACAGTTCATTTAGTGACCGTTCAAAGTTGTAATGGCACTGAAAAAATGACTTATGACCGTTTTTCAGTTACCTTTCCAGCATCCCCATGACCATGTGATCAAAAATTCAGATGCTTGGCAACTGGTTCATATTTATGACTGTTGTTGTGTCCCCAGATCATGTGATCCCCTTTTGCGACCTTCTGACAAGCAAAGTCAATGGGGGAGCCAGATTCACTTAACAACTGGGTTACTATTTTATCAGCTGCAGTGATTGACTTAACAACTGAGGCAAGAAAGGTTGTAAAGTGGAGCAAAACTCACTTAACAAATGTCTCACTTAACAACATAAATTTTGGGCTTAATTGTGGTTGTAAGTCGAGGACTACCTGTAGTCAATTATTAAAATCCTCTTATCTCATGTCTGATTCTATCCCAGGACAGTTTCTAAGCCCAGAACAAGGTACATTTTTAAAATTTGTAATCAGGGCAATTGATTGAAGTTTTTATTTGTAAGATTTGAATGCTTTATTAAAGACCTGGATTTCATTGATTGAATTTTTGCAGGGTTTTTTTTTTTTAATCAAGCAAGTATCCTGTCAGATGTTGATAAAATGAGTTTATTGCCATACATTTTGAATTAAAAAGCCTTCTACTCCATCTTACATTCCATTCTTAATACAGAGGATAATTACTGCGCTCCACTGTGTTAAAACCTTTGGATAACATTTGTATGATGTTGGTCTTGGTAAAAGCTATGGCACCATTTGGCTAAGAGTAAAAGTTGGTCTTGAGTAAAAGTTTATAATTCCAATTTTCCAACTTTAAATTTTCTTCAAAAATCCTTTTTGAGGTATTTAGTCATACGACAGCAAACGTAATAGGAGCTATAATTCCGGGAATTTCAAAAATAAATCTTGTTGTTATTTACAGGGCAGGTTCTGCCCAGCTATTGAAGCAATAGGAAGATATCAACAGGCAAAGATGCCACAAACTTTCCGAGCTCTCCTGCTCTTCCCAAGTCTGAAGGAAAACAGAATTCTGAACCTTCTAAACTGCCACCATGGATTGCTTCTATACGTGGAATATGAGAAGGCTCTATTTTTGTCCTTTGTTCCCAGCAGAAAAATATCGTGTCCCAGCTTGAGTTTATTGTATAGCATCCATAAAATAAAGCAAACATGGAGGGTTTTAAAGAAAACCATCTTTTATTTGATATTCTGCTTTTTTTGCTTGGTTTCAAAAATAATATTCTGCACCAGCACAACATTACGCTGTGGGGCATAAACAGTCTTTCCACAGACGGGAACAATTTTGAATGGAAAAAAATAGCTTTTCATCAGGACAGCATACAGACGCTGGACCGTTTTTAACCACTAAGGCTATTAAAACATGTAAGAGTATTTAATAAATCCTGTGGACAAGATGCCCTGTTTCTCAGATGTTTGTTTAAATCATCACATCTACCAGCCTCCTGTTGTGCCTTTTCCTCAAACATTCACTATCCTTCCAGTCAGCAGCATTTATATGACTGCAGATGTGATGATGAAGCAGTTTCATTGTAGATGTGATGATGAACTCACATGTGTACATTAACCTCTGGATGGAAATTCAGGGCTTAGCGTTACTGGATCACATCTCAAGTCTTGGTCTTGATGCTGAAGGGCTTGCACCCTTTTTGTCCTGAATATCTTGCAGGGAGCAGCAGAGGGAAACCTGTCTACTTAGCTGTTTGTTATAATTATCAAGATACAGGGGGTTTTTTTTGGGGGGGCAACCGTAAGCAACCTGTAAGCATCCCAACTTATAGGAAGATAGAAAAGCATCTTCTTTTGCATGGCCCAGTTAGGTGTGTCATCCCAACACGAGCGCTTGGAAAAATGCGATTAACTAAAGTCTCTTCCCCCTGCCTTTTTGTATGTGGACTCTTTGTAGACAGCAGTAAAGTCTGTTGGCTTTTTTTTTTTTAAATAAACCTGTGAGCATGTAACAGTTTCACACTACTTCCATTCTAATGCTGGCATGAAGTGTCCCAGTCCTCCCCCCCCTCCCCGCTCCCCCCCCCCTCGCGCGCTCTCTCTGAGATAAACCCCCGTGCTGTGATTTTCTTCGTGGAGCTCCACGTTTTATTTTCCAGGCTGATCGGCTAAGTCCGATTTGAAACTCGCCGATTCGTTTGGCTGGCTTAGAAAACAAACCCAGCCCTCAAGACTGCCTACGTTTTGGGAGCCTGGTCGCTGCAAGCGAACGCGCGCACAGCACGCACTTCCAAGCAAGGGAAGGGAAGGGAAGGGAAGGAGATGAAGCGGCGACGGAAACTTTGCTTCTGAAACCCCCGTTAACCTTTCGCATCCGCTGGAAAGCCGGGGCCGAGCTGCCTGCAAAAATTATTAACTACAACCCTTCGCGGCTGATGCACAACCTGCTTTGTTTTCGTATTATTCCTCAGCTCCCTTCGCTCTGCGTTTGCTTTTTTTTTTTTTGTTTTTTTTTTAAAGCCTACATCTGAAGCTGCTTTCCTTGGCTGAACTTTGCCCGTCGATGGTCGTCTTAATATCCCGTTCAACAAACCGGTGGACGCCTTAAAAAAAAAAAAGCAAAAAAACAAACAAACCCCCAAACAAAAACAACTTTCCTTCCCTTTCTCGCGCTCTGCCCGCTGGCAGCGGAAAGTGAAAGAGGCAGAGACTGGGAAAAGCGCCGCAATTCTTTCTCATCGCCGTTACCGTCACCTTCGCCGAACCTGCTTTCCATCTTGAGTTTCCGGATTCGGGCGACCTCGGGGGCCACCGCGAAAGCAATCACGCCCGGCCTCTCGATTCATTCCTCCCCCCCCCACCCCACCGCCACCCCGCTCCGGTCACTGTCCGCTCCCTAAAGTTCTTGCTCCGCTCCGCTTATCTCAACAGACAGCAGCTGCATGGCGAACGGGGCACACCGGACAGGCGCGCGTGTTTTCCTAAGGCTATCAGGGCAGCAGATCAGAAAGCAGCCCGGATCCTGGCCCTGCTGCTCGGAATAAAGTAAGCAGGATGCTGACGGCCAAGATTCTGCTGGACGTTTTTTGCTAATTAAAAGGAGGGGGGAGGAGGAGGAGGAGGAGGAGGAGGCGGGGGTAGGGAAACTCTAGACGAATTATTTTTTTTTTTTAAAAAGAAGAAAGAAAGAAAGACGGGAAAGCCTTTGCACTTTTCCTTCCTCTCTCCTTTGCTGACGCGTTGCCATCACTGCAGGGCTGCCGTGCTCCTGGCCGTCCTCCTCCCCACCCCCCCCCCCCCTCCCCGGGCCTCCCTTTTTCCCCCCCTTTGCTGATGTGCAGCCCGACTCTAGCGCCCAACACCGGGAACAGCGCAAAGCTCGGCAAGAGGCGACCGGGAGAAGAAGGAAGGAGTCTTCCAACCGTTTGGCTCCGTCGCCGATCCCCGGGCAGAAGAGCCCCCGGTAGCCCGGTGCCTCTGCTGCTGCTGCTGCTGCTGCTGCTGCCGCTGCCGCCCAGGCGGCGGCTGTGGCGGGGAGGCAGAAAAGTTTGCTCGGCCTTTTGACAGAGGCGAGGAGGGGAGCCGGGCGCTGCGAGAGGGCAGGAGGGCGAGTCAGCGCCTCTCCGCTTTGCAACTTCCCTCCTCGCGGGGGGTCGGACCCCTTCGCCCTCCACGCGCGCACACACACACACACACAGCCGCCCACGCGCACGGCAGCCTCCCGATTCATTTGCATGGGGGCAAGCCCCAGCTCCGGGTCCGATCCCCCTGGAGAAGAGAAGCCAGTCGGCGCGGACGAGACATTCGCTGCCCTTTCTCCCCACGGCGCCGCTTCCCTCCAGCCCCCCCCCCCCGTCCGCCACACGTACGCTCCGCCGCTCCTGGCACCCGGCGCCTCGCCTCCCTCTCTCTCTCTCTCCCCCATCTCTACGCCGAGGAGCATGAACATGTTTTGCTGGAGGATGGCTCTGTGGCTGGCTGGGGTGACCCTTTGGAACAAACTCTCCCGCTCCCGCTGCTCCGGCTTGGATTTCGACTACGTTTACGATTTCAGCCAGGAGGATCAGGCTGAAGCCATAGATTACAAAGATCCTTGCAAAGCCGGTAAGTGCCTTCCCAGGCGAGATTAATCTCCTCGTGCTAGTCGCCCTGCCTCCCCCCCCCCCGTCCCCGGCCTTTTCTCGACCACTTCTTCCCCGTTCAAAAGGGATTTTTCTTTCCACCCCCCCTCCCCCCCGGGGAGGGTAGATGTTGTGGCTTCAATGGGGCGGACGAAGGAGGGAAGCTCACCTGTTCCCTTCGCTTCGGAGCGAAGTGAGAAATGCCTAACCCAAGAGGAAGCTTTTGGGAAAAGCCGGGGCAGGCGCGCTTGGATTCCGCTAGAGTGGGTGCACCGCAAGCCGCTGGGGGCAGATCTCTCAAGAACCTGTTGTCTCTCCACCTTCCCCCGCATCCTCCAGCCTTTTGCACTTTGCAGCCGGGTTGCTGCTCCAAGCCTCGGAGCAAAGAAAAGTCAGCGGGAGAAAGGGAAATCTAGCCCCGGGTTCCCCCTGCCGCCTTGGAAATGTCATTCTTCGGGGGTGGGGGGGGTGGCGGTCCTCTTCTCCATCTCTCGCGTACAATACACGCTACTTCTCCACGTCCTTGCGCTTAAGGGGGGGGGAGGAGGAGTCGAAAAGGAAAGTCGTGCCCCTGTCATGAGTTTTAATTCTGGCATGGAAAGGGCAAAGGGATCGGGTTCACCCGAAAAGCTGGTCTTGTGTCCCTTAATCGCATAAATGAAGAGCAGCTTTAATTAGGGTAAGGCAAGGCAACCCAGAAGCCTGAAGAGAGCTGTTTATTTATTATTTATTCTTTATTTTACGCGGTCATAAATTGGATTGGGTTGTTCCTGAGGCTAAACCTTGGAAAAGTCTGTATGTACCTTAACTACTTATGATGGAAGTGCCACTCGAGCTTTGTTTGAAGGCAACACAGGATCCATTGGGTAGAACTTGTGGACAATTACAGGCCTGTTGGCTATTCTAGCAGTTAAGAGAGTATTCAACACTGTGTGCACTGAATGTATCAAGTTTATTCCTATGGACAGGATCTGATGATGGTGTCTATGTATGACAGAGGAAAAAATTCCCTGCATTCTTACCTACTAAACAACAGTGCATATGAGCAATGGTAGGTTGTGGATATTGTTCTGTTATCCCCACAACTGGTACACAATAATATTGTGCTGGGTCACCAACCTGGATCGCCACCAACTTTATCAGAAAGGAGCAAATCTGCACTCTGAACCTTGGAATGAGGAAATGGATAGGCACACTTAACACAGTCACCCATTGAAACCAGCAGGTGTTACACACTTGGTAGGAAATGCAGTTAGATCTTGGGAAGCTGTCCTTCAACCCACCACACTGGAAGTTGTGGAAACTGATAGAACTGCAATCTAAGGGAACAGTTCTTAAGGACTTCAGGCTGGGGAAGATTTAGAAGATGCCTCAAGAGAAGGAATAACACCAGTCTTCCTTATGCAGATCTTTGCTGCTGGATATGGGAGCACCTGCCCTTTAGATAAGGCCTTGACTTGAATGAGGCTTCTGTTTTGTTTTGTTTTGTTTTGTTTTAATGTAAGAAAGACACCCTCTCCCTTTCTTCTAGCTTTCAGCTGCTACAAAAGGCAGGTTTTCAGATTTTTTCAGAGTTCAAGGCAAAAGCTAAAGTACCATTTCAGGTACATTGTAATTTGTCTTAAAAAGGGGAGGGGGGAAACTGTTCTGAGAGAAGAGAATATATCTAGTTCAGGTTAAACTACAGAGTCCTTGTCGTTCTCTGACCTTAGCTGTTTGCTTGTAGATATTCAACTAGGTAACCTCATCGGTGCTGATAATGTTACCTAGTCTGGTAATGAAAAGTCTGCAAACAAACAAGTTCAGAGAATGCCACCAAAAAAAAGTGGAAGATGTTACAGTGGGACACTGGTGAATCTTGGAAAAAATATCCAGGAACAACCCACCCTCTTATTAATTGATAGCTGCTACTTCATATTGAACAACATTTTTGTATGTATTTACCCATGTTTGTTTTCCTTATTATATAAAAGTCATCCAAGAAGCAATCTTTTTCCAGTCCAGTCATATCTATGTTTATTCTGAAGATTTTTCTGTTGAGTTCTGTTACTCCCAGGTAATATACATAGAATATCAATTTAGAACTAGCATTTATTTCAGGATCTACTGTGTGATAGATCTAAAATAAAATTCAATTATGGTTTATTTATTGCAAGTGTAACTAGAATAATTGAGGGGAAAAGTTAGTTAATTATAGACCTTATTATGGTTGTGCTCACACATCAGCCAGATATTTAGACTGGATTTGGCATTTTTGTCCACTTGTCAAATCCTTCCCAAGAACCTGGAATAGGCAGATGTTGTTGTTTAATAATATGAAGGCATCTTTGCAGGATGTAAGCTGTTCCAAGTAAAGCTTGGAATTGACCGATGGTGATATTGTTAGTGCCAATGGTTTTCAGGTAGTGGTCCAGTTATTTTGAGATTGTACCCAAACAGCCTATTACTAAGAGTACTATTTTTGTTTTCTTTTGCCACAATAATTCTACTTCTGTTTGTAGTCTTTATATTTTGTGATTTTCTCCAATTCTTTCTCTTCTATTTTGATGTCTCCAGGTACTGCAATGTCTACTATTCCAGGCTATTTTGTCTTTCCTGTCAACAATTTTTAAGTCTGAAGTGTTGTATTGAAGTTGCTGGTCTGTTTGAATTCTAAAATCACAGAGCACTTTAGCTTCTTTATTTTTTTATTACTTTTGTCTCTTTTGTGGTCCCACCAGCTCTTGCTTGCAGGTAAATGGTATGTCCTGCAGATATTCCAATGTGCAAGTGTTGCTATTTGGTCTTTCCGTTGTTTGTGATCAATCTGTGTGATATTTTTGCAGTAGTTTATTAGGTAGTCCACTGTTTCTTCAGCTTTTTTTTTTGCAGAGGTGGCATTTGGTGTCTGTTGCTGTCTTCTCAATTCTGGCTGTTTATACATTTGTTCTTAATGCTTGGAATTAGATCCTCCATCGCTTTCTTCAACTTTCCTGCTCTTAGCCATTGACAGGTCTTGTTATCTACTTTGTCTGCCAGTTGTTTTTTTTTTAATGTCCTGGCTACTTTGCCTTGCGATGTCTCTTTTCGGTTCTTCGTTTGGCCTTTCTTGTAGACCGGTTTGGTCTCCTTGGTATTCAGTAAGCCTTCATAGCATACAGTACTAGCTTCACTGCATCTTCTTCAGTGTCCAGATATTTTTTCAATACCCTATTTTCTTCTTGCAAGTACATTGTCTGATGTACTTGCAAAATTTCATGTCCACCTGTGCTCCTTGATAAATACAACCTCTCGGCATTTCATTTCTTTCATCTGTTCTAGCTTGCTTGTATCTGATCATAGCATGCTGATCTTATTTTCCAAACTGATCTTTCATTTTGGTGATGAACTTTTGGCTTTTTTTTGGTTGTTGTTTTCCATCCAAGATCTTCAGTTATAACTGCAGCTATGCTGTACATCAGTTAATTTATTGCAGTGAGCTGAAGCTTATCTTCAGTACTACAGTACTAACATCTTTTAATACTTGTGCTAGCTGGTTGTTTGTTTTTTTGTAAAAAGCTTCAAAGCAGGCAATATTACTCTTTTGTTTTTGTGGTGTTATAGATACTTATTCTTTGCTTCAGTTCCTCTTTTTTCAGTCAGAAGACATTGTTCTTTCTGAGGAGAAAACAGAAGAAGAGTGGCTGGTTTGCTGATAAAAATGGTTCAATATCATTCTGGCTTCCTGTATTGCCAATTTCCCTGGTTTGCCCCTACAGTCTGAGCTTCTACTGGCAAGGTGTCGATTACCTTGACAGAACTTTGCAGTTCTTCCAATTCTGCTCCTGTGAATACTTTATTTTATATTATAAATCAATTTTGATCTGCTATTCTCTCTCTTGTTATTTCTGATTTTGGATGATGTTGTTTCCAGATTTGATGAATTCTTTTCAGATATCCTCTTCTCATTGAACTTAATTTGTAATAGCAAATCATTATTTCTTTGCTTTCAATCCAGGGGTGAAATCCAGCAGGCTCTGACAGGTTCTGGAGAACCGGTAGCGGAAATTTTGAGTAGTTGAGAGAACGGGTAGAGGAAATTTTGAGTAGTTCAGAGAACCGGCAAATACCACCTCTGGCTGGCCCCAGAGTGGGGTGGGAATGGAGATTTTGCAGTATCCTTCCCCTGCCACGCCCACCAAGCCACGCCCACCAAGCCACGCCCACAGAACCGGTAGTAAAAAAAATGGATTTCACCACTGTTTCAATCTGTATATTTGCGAAGGGTGAGCATTTTTTTTTTCTTCCAGCAGTCCTGCAACTGCTGGCCCTGGTTGTTCTGTAATCCCTTGGTCACCAGATATCCAGGAACTCCAACGCTTAGCACCTAGTCTTTGTTGGTCTGGGGCTGGGCAATGACTAATCCGGTATAAGTTTCTCTAAATTGTTTATGGGATACACATTCTTTGTCTGGTTCCTCTGATGAGGCCTGTCCAGTGTAGTTGAATCTCTGGCATAGCTGGCATCTTCCTCAGAGCATACAAGTCCCATAACCACTTCATTGGGGCTGTATTATGGTTGATCACACAGTCAGCCAGATATTTAGATTGCTTCTGAATTTTTATCCATCTATCCCAAGGGCTGTTGTTTGATAGTGTTATAAGTATTATCATAGAATATAAGCTGTTCAAAGTAAAGCTGCCTTTTGCAATTGACTGATGGTTATTTTGTCTATACCTTTGGTGCTTCAGATGTTTTGGAATTGCACCAAAGACACCTATTATGATTAGTACTTCTTTTTCTTTCTTCATTCTACTTCTATTTTAGGTGTTTATATTTTGTTATTTTAGGTCTTTATATTTTGTTATCTTCTCCAGTTCTTTCTCTTCAATTCTGCTTGTCTCCAAGTACTCCAGCGTCCACTCTCCAGACTTTTTTTTGTCTTAGCAACAGTTGTTAAGTCTTATTAACAATTGTTATGTGGCAAGTGTTTTTCTATTTGAATTCTAAAGTCTACAGCACTTTAGCTTCTTCATTTTCTGTTACTTTGCATATTTTGTCTTCCACCAATTTTTGCTTGCAGGCAACTAGTATTTCTTGCACATGTTCCAATACATTATTGCTGCATTGTTTTTGTTGTTATTGTTTATAACCAGTTTGTGCTGTCTTCTTAAAGCAGCTAACTAGGTGGTCCATACTGCTACATTCATGGCTTCATGTCTGTTAATTTTTCATGACTGCCTGGACTGGTCCCTGTAGTGTTTTGGCAAGCTTTTCAGAAAGCATTGGCCATTGCCTGCTTCCTGGGAATTAGGAAAGTGACTGGTTCAAGGTCATTCAATTGGCTTTGTGTCTAAGGTGGGGCAAATGTGGTTTCTTGCTTCTTACATTAATTGCTGAATCAAACTGGCTTTTATGTAAACCACATTAGACATGAAAAAGGATTAAATTCTGGTTTTCCACTATGGAGAAGCTATAGTGGGAGATGAAAACAAATTCCTTCAAATGAGTATTTTTTAGTAGAACCAGAAAGGAAGAACTCAGATGCATCTCTGAAGGAGTCAATCTGGAGAGAAGGCTTCCATGTATCTCCCAGAGGAATTGCTAGCATCTTTCTTTTGAAAAACCAAAAACTAGCTAACTTTCCTTGCCCCAAGAATTTCTTTAATGATCTTCATTTAATAAATCAGTTTATGGAACTTGGAGAAAAAAAATTAGATGATTTGTTTTAGAAGAGATATTATTTTGATGTGCAATAAAATTGATACAAAACTTGCCTTATGTTCTGTGAATAGTGCTTTATATTATTAATTTACATACAGTATTTGATTATATGAAGTGTATCTGGTTATTAGCTATTTAAATGCCCATGTCCACCTACTGTAATATTTTTCCATATCCTTTAAATTACCTTTTGTTAGCGATTGGTTAATATATCAAAAGGGACATCACTGTTTTTCCAGACCTTAGTGAAACATCTGTTGGTTTGCAAGACATATGTTTTAGATTTATATGCTCTTTAAGTGACTTGAGTAAATTAATACAGGATCCATTTAATCCTACTCAGTGGCTTTCCTGGCACCAGGAATGGGGTCATGGTTTATTACATCTAAATGGCAGCATACCTTTGTAGTTTGCATGTGATGTATGTACCATATTATTTTGAAAGAGCTGTTACATGCAATCTGGACTCAGTAGACAGTTGGAATTTAAAACAAGTGCTTAAATTTTGCCATTACTTAATTTACATTATTTCTCTTTTCCTTGAGATGTAGTTCAGCCAAAGTTAGGGTTCATGTTGGCCACAATCTTCTAATTATTTATTCTTTAGCAACAAATGGGATTAAGTGGTTTGTGGTCTAAATTGTGATGGGTGTGCTCCAAACTCAGTGGCTTGAGGCCTGGCCCTGGTAGATGTTTTTGGTTGCTTTTAGTCATTTTTCTTTACACATTTAACAGTGCAAAATGTGCTTTATTATTAACAATTTTTTTCTAATTGTGTGTGCATATATACATGTGTGTGTGTACATATATATATACATAATATATTGTGTGTATCTGTACATGTATGCCATCTATGTTTAAATTGCAAATACTCTTTACTTGATTGGTAACAAAACATGTTTCAGTTATAAATTGTTCTACATGCTTTAAATATCACAGTAATTTTGACCATCTTTCAAGTTTCTGAACAGTCTTTAGCAAGACTACTAAGTACCGGAGTTCTGTGTATTTCTTCCTAATTAGTTCTTTGTGCTGCAATTTGGCAGTTCGTCCCCATTTACTTAGTCAGACACAAGTTTCATTGCTACCAGTACAGTTTATTTTCAAATAAATATGCTTCGGTTTGCAACCCAGTATGGTAATTGCATAAAGCTATATTCAGGGATAAATTAAATTATATTCAGTTGCATTTTTTATTCCCAGGTAAAGATGCCTGTGGTTGCAGCTAATTTGCAGTTCTTATTTACACTTAACTGGTAGCAAATCCCTTTAACTATAGTAAGGCTAATCTTGTGTGTACTATTAAATGTGAGTACGGACTTCTATTTTAAATATTTTCTTTAATGGTCAACGTGCACTGAAGTGCTCGTTCATAAAGTAAGAGGCTCTGAATTTTAGATGGCTGAATAAAAATAAATGATAGTGATAACACTTACGTTATTTGTGACATTTTAAAAATATTGTGGTATCTTACTTCTTCTAGTATTTTGTATAGAATGAATGGCATATATAAGCAAATGTATATTATTTATAATACCAGTAAATGTTAGGCATTCACTTGCTTGGAGTTTAGGAATTCATGGGTGATTCTGATGGATTGTGAAACTTTATTGCAATGGGAGTGTACATCTTTTTATTGCAGCTATCACAATTCCTGGCTTCTGGTGGCATGCTATCCTGCATTCTGGGGATTTGCAAATGTGCGTGGGTGGATTTATCCAAGTTGCAGGCTGCAACAGTAAATTGCCCTTTCCTCATTTAAAAATTGGTTTGGAATTCCTCAAACTCCACCTCTTGCCCTACCTGTGCCTTGGGACACTTGATGTAAGAATACTATAAACCAGTTAATTAGTCTGTGATTTAAAAGAAGAATGGTGAGACCTCTTTTAAGGAATCAGGGCATTGGAATAGGTGCATACCAGAGTTCATTTTCAATGTATTGTGAATAAATCTTAATTATTTTTTTCCATGCAATTGATGGTTACTATTTGGTAGCTAGAAATTCAGAAATTCTCATGGAAGATAAATTAGTTGTGGCTGACAAAATGAAAAGGTCTTTCTGGGGTAGTAGAACACTCCCAGGTAACCAGAAGCGTAGGTGGTATCTAATCCAGGTAGAGGGGTGAGATTCAAGTGTTGCAGAGTTTGAGTGTAGATTCTAGACAAAATTTGCCAGCGAAGTAACAAAAAGGCCTTCCCAGTGTCCAATGACTCTTCCTCTTCTATCTCTGATGCAACTATAGCAACTATCAAATGTGAAAATGCACACTAGCAAAGTTAGTTTGGTATTTTTAGCTTCATTTTACAGTGTACAAAATCTTTTTTTTAAAGGAAAGTTATCCTTCATTTCAGGGGTGGGTTCTAACTTACCTCGCTGCCGGTTCGCTTCCTCCGCGTGGCCACGCACGCGCTTCACGTGCATGCACATGCGCAGTGCCAAAAAATCCAAAAAAATTCCCCCAAAAAAGCCAAAAACAAGATGGCGACGCATGCGCAGTGCCGGAAACTCGGCTTCTGCGCATGCGCAGAAGAAGAAAAAATAAATTCCATTTTTTTCCCCAAAATAAAGATGGCTGCATCCACAGACCGGCACCGACTGGACCGGCTCCGTGACATCACCAGCAGGTTGCTACCGGTTCGGGTGAACCGATCCGAACCGGGAGGAACCCACCTCTGCTCCATTTGTACTTCATTTCATCTCTAGATCCCATCTTTTTGATTCCTCTTTTTACAGTACTACAAATTTTCTGGCTAGTTGTTATTTTAATTTTGCTCAAGTTCTTAAGGCTCCTTGCAGCCATATGCCACTTGATAACCAGTTGATCACTTGGTTGGCTTCAGATAGTTTGTAATTTGAGGCAAAAGACTGGATGAGTGCCCTTTCTTCGATCCATTTACAGAAACTGAACAAACTGATGGTTGGATCAATCCAACTGACCAGACAGGATTTCCCACCACTGCTACCTTAAGACAGTAGGGTAATTTAGAGTAGGAATGGCAACACAGCTCTTTCTTTCATCATTGTAGCAGTACTTTCTGATTCATCTTTTGCCACCTGAGGGTCTTATTTCAGTCTGTTTAACTTTAGGAGCAGTCCTGCTTTTCATTGGCTTCTATATTTTTTTGAGCAATAGCAATAGCACTTAGACTTATATACTGCTTCATAGTGCTTTACAGTCCTCTCTAAGCGGTTTACAGTGTCAGCATATTGTCCCCAACAATCTGGGCCCTATGTTTTACTGACCTTGGAAGGATGGAATGCTGAGTTAGTCTTGAGATGGTCAGGGTCGAACTCTTGGCAAAGAGCCAAATTAGCCTGCAATACTACATTCTAACCACTGCGCCACCGTGGCTCTTTTGAATTGAATATGCACAATCAAGTTGATTCATAGTGATTAGGAATCACCTTATCCACAATGATCTGTCCCCTTTCAGGCCTTCCAGTAATGCATCCCTTGCTGCTGTAATGGAATCATTCACTTTGCTGCTAGTGGTCTTCATCTTTTCTTTCCATCTAACTCTTCCCAAATTGTAGACTTTTCAAGAAAGGTAGGTGTTTGTCTCTAATATGATAACTTGATACTGGTCATTTCTGTCTCAAGTGATAACACTGAATTGCTTTGTTTGATGATCCAATTGTTTGTTTTCTTGGCTATCTGCGGTATTTTCAGGAGTCTTTTTTAAATATTACAATTCAACAGTGTACTCTTCAATACTTCTTCTTTAAAGCCAAGCCTTAATTTTCGTGATAGTCATTGTGTCATTGTACAATTTTTCTGACATAGCTCGGGTAGAACCATTACTTATTCTTCTTCTCTTGTGTGTCATATTTCTGTAGATATTCCACTAGTTCTTGCAACTTTTTGACTTGCTAATGGTTAAAGAGCTGATTGAACTTCATCTTCTAGTATAAAATAGGGAATATTTTCTAAGGAATCTTGGATGATTACATCCATACAGTATGATCTTCTTTGAATCAGTTACTTTCTGCCCATTGGTGTCAGGTTAGCAGTTCAAGGTTGGAATCTCCTTCTGAGTTTGGAGATCTTTTGGAAGATTTTTTTTTATTTTTAGGAGACATCTTCAATGTGGTTATAGATGTCATTGTAACACTATTTTTTTTTGTCTCTTAACAGCTCTCTAAAATTATTTGTTACGTACCATCCTGAGATCTTTCTTGGCTTTGACTTGTCTTCCCTTTGTGGCAAAATTCATCTTCTGTTCTAGCATCCAGTTAGGTTTCTTCTTTCTTGGTCTTTTACAGTTTTTTTTCTCATATTCATCCTTTTTTTTTTCATTCTTTCTTTTCTTTCTTAGATTTCATTCATTCTTCAGGTTTGCTGTCACTGACGTTCAGGATTTTAAAGTGAGTTCTTGAAAATGGTGGGAATATGCTCAAGATTGTGTAATGGAAACTTATTAATTTCCTTGTTCTCCTTTAACTTGACATGGAACTTGCATATGAGTAGTTCATCAAGTACTACTCACATCCTCGACTTACAATCATTTGTTTAATGATCGTTCAAAGAGGCACTGAAAAAAGTGACTTATTACTGTTCCCCACACTTAAGACTGTTGCATCAATATGATAACCAGCATATATTTACAATGGTTGTAGTGTGTTGGGGTAATGTGATTGCCATTTGCAACCTTCCGAGCAAGCTTCTGACAAGCATGGTCAACGGGGAAAGCTGGATTTGCTTAACTGCATGATTCACTTAACAACTGTAGTGATTGATTTAACAACCATGACAAAAGTCATAAAATTGGATGCAACTCACTTAACAACCGCCTTGCTTAGTAATGGAAATTCTGGTCCCAATTGTGGTTGTAAGTTGAGGACTACCCATATAATATTTTACAGACAGACCCTAGCCACATCTTCGCTATTATAACCAAACCCCTCCATCTCCCTGCATCAATAATGTGGTCAATTTGGTTTCAGTGTGCTCTTTCTATTCATTCTATGTACATAGCTACCATCATGTTATTTGAAGAATGTGTTATTAATGAAGAAATAATTGAATTGGTATAAACTGATAAGTTGTTTTCCTGCTTTGTTTCTGTTTCTTACATCAGTTAGTATTTTCAGTTAGGGCATTCCAATCTCCAATCAGAGGTAGCATGTTCTGCTTGCGTGTTCTTTGGATTTTATATTGAACTTGGCCATAAAACTAATCAGCTTTCTCTTTTTCTGCTTCAGTGGTTGGAGCATAAACTTGGGTAACCCTTATATGGAAAGATGAAATCTATTCAATCATTGACTGCATTCTACCTGAGTGCTGTCTTCGTTATTATCTTTCTTGGTTCTGAAAGCAAGTCAGTTGGTAAACAGAATGAGCTTTTGATTGCAAGTGTCCAGTTCCATTCCATTTCAATTAACTAATGCCTACAATGTCACTGTGTAGCCAGTTCATTTTATCTTTCTCTGTATTAAGATTTCCCATGTTAATAGTTTTTATATTCCATGTTTCCAATGCCATTTTGTCTTTGCAGCTTTGGATTTTCTTTTCTTGCATGTCAACATCAGCAACTAGATGTCCTTAAGCTTTAATTTAGGTGAGTCATAAGCATCACTGGTATTTTGAAAGATCCTTAGACCTTAGTAGCATGTTGAGTGTCACTCAACCTGAAGACTCAACATCTGGCATTATGTCATTAGTCACTTTATCTCTGTGGCTTTCTTGATAAAATACAAGTGTGGTTTACTATTGCCTCCTTTGCAGTATGAAATGATTAAAATGATAATCTGTGTTCAGTATCATCCTGTATTGCTGCTGTCCAGTATACTGTAGGTTCCTCCTTGCTTTAGCTGGGCATTTGGGATGATCTTCATGCCTTGTAAGACCTTGCTGGAAATGGATGCTCTTGTCATTCTCCTTACTCTTCACTCATCACTCCCAATAATACCCCTCACCATTTGAATGAGGCAGCCTAGGAAGACATGGGGAGTATATTGCACCCTCAAGTCTATTTTGAATCTGAGTATTTGCCTGGACAAGTCTAAGCAGTTTGCCCTTGTTGTTTTCCATTGTTTTTCTCGTGGGGCTGAAGAGAAATTGACTCAAAGTCATCCAGTTGGTTTCCATTCCTAAGATAAGATAAGGACTCGCCGCTCTTAATTCAGAAACTTAACAACTAGATCAAATTGGTTATTTTTATAATTTAGAACATGGTTAATGTGGACAACTAGGTTGTTTTGGCTGTCTTGGAGGCTCTACTGTAGTTTTTCAACTTTGTAAACGTCACAGAGAAAGTGTGAACCTTCCAACTTCCAAATTTAAACAAAAATTAACTGAAGATAAAAACACAGAGAGGCAGAAAGTTGAGATACAATGGTGTCAAATGAAATAATAAATATAAAGAGTTGTGATGGTTTGCTTGAGGTGGAAATTTAATTTATTGGCTTGCTAGTATGGCAGCTTTCTTGTGAAAGTTATTTTGTAGACAATAGTTTATCTCAGAAGAGTACAAGTTATTAGGCAAAATGTGACAAATTATATTCTTTGTGAAATCCTAAATCTTCTATGTTTAGTTTTGAGACAAACTTTTGAGGACTGATTACTGAAATCTATGGAAGTATATTCAGTAAAAGAAAGAATAAAAAGTGATGCAGTTCTGAAGTTGTCCCATAGCTGTATTTTGTCTGGTATTTTGAAGAACAACTGTGATACTTTAATTCACAGATGATGAAGTGAGTCTAACAGGGACTTGTCCACGCCAATCAGTGAGTTGATACATCAAACCCATAAACTCTAGTCGTTGCATTTTCTCTACTTAGTTCCTGTGATGTAAGAATGTGATTTCCCCCTTCAATATTTAAAACGGAGATTGTCAAGAATCAAAGATGTAGAGATCATTTTTGCTCTGAAATAGCTTTGGGCTCTTATATTATTGAGTTATGTGAAAGGTGATGCCTAAGGGAAGGCACTCTTGGTCATTAACCATCTGCTCTGCATGCTTAAGATTATTGAGGTGACATTTGCTTGACAAGAAGGCCAGAAATGAATAGATAATTAGCCTATAATTGTTTTTATTGGCAAGAATATCAGATAAAATTTTCAAAGGGATTTATTTCCGAGGATCATATTTGTTCTCTGAAGCAATTAGCTACATAAATGCTCCTTTTATGCTATGAGCCTTAAAATAATAGCAACAAATGTTAGGTGAACAATTATAATACTCTGGTTTATATATATATTTAATCAACAGTGCTCACACGGTAGAGCACTATTGTGGCATCTAGCTAATAGACACATTTACTTAACATTAAAAAAATCATTTTATTTAAAATGGATGCATATCCAATGGACCAATTGATACATTCTCCAAACTCCATTTATGCTTCTGAAAAGCATGATATTATTAATATATATTCTTGCCCTATTTCAGTCAAACTTCTGGCCTGGATAAGATATCCATCTTTATATAAATTGCATTTTTAATCACATCATTTTGGCCCATCCCCAGGTTCTTGTACATATATATCCTGTACATAGTGTTACAGTTGAACTGTTTGTGCAGTTCCAGCAGTTTCTTTAGACTAAAATCTGGCCAAGCTGTGCTATCAGCCATGGTGTTTCCTTACTAATTATGGTGAGGAGAGAAAAGAATATTACCGGTTTGGGTAAAGTGAATTATTTTAGTGTTGGGTGAAACTGAAAAAAGGAAAGTGAGCTTGAATGAGCAAACACCATGCATCATTCAATGACTGAACAAAAATATAACAATATAGCATGTACTAAGTATTTATTCGGGTATTTATTCATGAAAATTATTTCCTAGTTTCCACTTACAAAAGGAAGAATACCATGTCTTCCTGTAGTTTTAACTATAACAGCAACCTTGTGAGGTAAATTAAAGAGCTAGAGATTTGCCCAAAATCACCCATGAACTCTTATTTTAAGAGTGTCTGTTAGATAGTGGGTAGAGATGACAGGAGACAGACTTCCAAGCAGCTCTTTATTTCAGCTCTTGTATCAGCAACCAGCGAAGAGCAGTCTGACAGCTTGCCCTTTTATAGGGAGCTGTCAGACAGACCAGCCAATAGCGTTTGAGCTTTTTCCCGCTCAAACGCTGGACCTGGTTGGAACCATGCAACACAGTTATAACAGTTAGAACATAACACCCCTCCCCTACTGGATGGAGCAGTCCAGCATACGTAATCACGCA
>QLTV01002109.1:2360005-2394989 GCA_003457575.1 Thermophis baileyi | reverse complement strand
GGATGAGCTTATCGAGCTCTTTTGCGGTTGTCGGTCAGACCCAGCATATCGTTCGCTTCCCGGAAGCAGTCGAATCGCCGCAGGTAGGAGTGCCATTTCTCCCGGGTCGGGTCGAAAGGCGCCGGTGGGTGGAAGTTGGACATCGCGGCAGAGAGTAGGCAGAAAGGCAGCTGCCTGGCTGGTTGGAATCGCTGAAGAAGCAGTCACGGTTCTCCTGAACCCAAGCCCTCGTCGCCACTGTTAGATAGTGGGTAGAGATGACAGGAGACAGACTTCCAAGCAGCTCTTTATTTCAGCTCTTGTATCAGCAACCAGCGAAGAGCAGTCTGACAGCTTGCCCTTTTATAGGGAGCTGTCAGACAGACCAGCCAATAGCGTTTGAGCTTTTTCCCGCTCAAACGCTGGACCTGGTTGGAACCATGCAACACAGTTATAACAGTTAGAACATAACACCGTCCTTAGTTCTAGTCCAACTCCTTAACTATTTTGTCATACCAAGCAAGGTAGCCAGTTTTGTAGGTTCCTCGTTGCTGATATTTTCCTGTTCACAACTGGGGGGAACAAACAATGATAATATACAAGTTAAATCAATGCAGATTAGTGCTATGTGGTCTTACATTGGCTTCTGGGAGTTATCTGCAAATTTATTTGTATGTAATATCCATTTTTTTCAAATGATTAAAACTATTATTTTGAAAATAATTAAGGGGGATGAGAACACTGGATGGTAGAAATAGAATTATTTTATTTTTATGTTCAGTAACTCATTAGGAGCTCTTTCCCAACAACAAACCAGTCTATATTCTTTCAATTTGATTTATAATTCTGGTAATTAAGATTGTACATATAATAAGTAAATAGTGCATTATCGAAAAATAATATGAATTCTTTAAATAAATCTTTTGACAAAAACAAGATTGAAAAGGCATTGATTTAAAAAAAAAATCAGGAAATAAATCTTAATGAGGTAAACATATGGCTTGTTAAATTACATCTATTTTAATACCAGCATAATATAAACACGAAATAATATTTAAACTACTATTCCCTCTCAAAATGAATATAAGGGTATTAATGACAACTCCCTTTATGTGCTTAGCATATGCCTTATAAGTCCATTTGCAGAAAAGAAACAATGCTGTTAGTTGTTGTTTTCTTCCATTTGCATCCTTTTTGAAATGGTTGTTTTTCATTGGAATCTTTTTTTCTCCCTTTTTGGAAATGTTGTTTTTAAGTTTGTTATTCCAGCAGGTGAATATGGGAACCACATTCTGAATATGGATAAGATAATAATTCCTCTGCAGGCAAATCTGCAGCTTTCATGTACAAGTATGCAGCTGTGAATTGTGATTATGCAAACTACTCATTAATGACTCACTAATTCCTTTTCTTATCTTCTGGACATAGATACTATGCGAATTGACTTTCCTATTAGCTAAGATGTAATCCCAGTCAAATCTTTTTAATTCGTTTTAAAATCATGTCTTAAGGTTTTTTTAAAACTTAATTGAAAACTAGTAGTAGCTGAGAAAAGGTGGAGGAAATGCCACCAGGTTTTCATCCTTAAACAGTGCAAGTACCACTCCATAAAGAGTTTGTGAATTTGCAAAGTTCTGTCCTATTCTGTTTTAGAAAATTGAGCCTCTCTAAATACTTTTGGATTTGACTGTGGAAACACTTGCATGTAAAGCATGAGTACTATAACTGAGAGCTAACTTTCTCCACTTTCTATCACATCAGGATCGTGATAAAATTTCCATGTGAGGTTCAACTCAGATTTTTCATTTCTTGGAACATAGTTTGAAATTAATCTTAAACTGAGCAGACAATTCTTTGCCTGTATTTATTTATAATTTATATTTATAAAACCCTAGTAAGACTGAAATACTGCAACCAATTTTGGTCACCATACTGCAAAAAAGATGTTGAGACTTTGGAAAAAGTTCAGAGAAGAGCAAGTAAGATGATCAAAGGCCTGGAGATTAAAACATATGAAGAACAGCTGCAGGATTTGGGTTTGGCTAGTCCAGGGGTCTGCAACCTTAAACACTCAAAGAGCCATTTGGACCCATTTCCCACAGAAAAGAAAACATCGGGAGCCACAAAACCTGGGTGGGCGTGGCCAACTCAACGTCACTCACTCCCACCTAGTCACATGACCCCCTAGCCACGCCTACCCAGCAGGTCATTAGGGCAGACAACTGGTTGTTAAAAAACACCGGGAGCCATAAAAACCTTTTTGACCCCCCCCTCTCTCCCTCCCTCCCTCCCTCCCTCTCTCCCCTCTCTCTCTGTATATCTCTCTCTCTCTGTCTCTCTCCCCCTCTCTCTGTATCTCTCTCTCTGTGTGTCTCTCTCCCCCCTCTCTCCCTCTCTATCTTCCTCCTCTCTCAGTATCTCTCTCTCCCCCCTCTCTCCACCCTCTCTCTGTGTCTCTCTGTCTCTCCCCCGTCTCTCTGTATCTCTCTCTCTGTGTCTCTATGTTCCTCTCCCCCCCCTCCCCCCCTCTCTGATTCTGATATGAGGCATCGAGCAGGCCATGAGGCACTCTCGCAGTGCCTTGCGTAGCACAGTGAACTTTAGCACACTTCAAAATGGGGGAGATGGGGTCTTCTCCTCCTCCTGGAGCCCATTACGACATGGAGCCACAATGCGACCCTGTCCCACTCGCCCCTAGCAACAGGATGCGGTTTACAGCTCCGAGGCCAAAGCGGTGGGAGGCGAGGGCTGCCTTGAGCCAAATGTGGCCCAAAGGCAAATATAGGGCCGCTTCGCTCCTGCACTAAGGCTCCGGCCATCACCTTGCCATGTCCCCTCTCCCCCCCAGCAGCTCTTCGGCCGAGCGTGGCGGGCGCGAGCTCCAGCCCCAAGCGGCAGGAGGCAAAGGCTGCCTTGAGCACAAATGTGGCACGAAGGCAAGTACAGGGCCACTTCACTCCTGCACTAAGGCAACCCTCTTCCTCCTCCCCCTCCTCTCGCAACCCCCTTGCCGGCTGTGGCGTGGCTTGGAGGGTACGTATGAGCAGGAAGACCCTCCTCAAGTGAGCGGCTGGGCTCGGCAAAAGCACAGAAAAGGTGCACACAGGGCGGCCAGCCACTTACTTGAGGAGGGTTGTGAATGAATAAATTTTACTGATTAGCCCATTGGGCCATATACTTGAGGAGGGTCTCCCTGCTTGTGCACACCCTCCTGGCCCCACCACAGCCGGCCAGGGGATCGCGAGAGGAGAAGGAAGTGGAGTAGGAGGAGGAGGGTCGCCCAAAGGGAAGCCTCCACTGTGGCTTGCGCTCGTTCCTCAGCCAGCCCGGATTTCCAAAAAGTTGCCAAGAAGAAAGAAAAGGAGTAGCGAAGAGCCCCAAGGAGAGCTCACCGGGTTTCTGAGAGAGAAGAGACATAGAGACAGAGAGAGATACAGAGATACACACCCACATACACACACACACATGGCTTTAATTGAAAAGCGTCCTCCGGGCGGCGAAAGTTCCCCGTGCACGTTTTAAAGCTGCAGCTGGGTGCTGCGGGCCCATCCCCCTTTCTGTCGTCCCCTCCTCCCGGATCCCATTCCCACCCTGCCAGCCCTTGCGATAGTGAGGCTGGTGTCAGTCATGGCTGGGTCGGGCCAATGTCTCGGGGTGGAGAGCAGGTTGCGCGTCTCCCCAAGCGACTGAGGCACGCCCAGCACCAACAAGGGCTGGAAGAAGCTCCAGCAAGAATAAGGCGCCGGAGAATCAGCCCCAGTCGCTTCTCCATTCCCCGCCATTGCCCTTACCTTCTCAGGCTAGGCAAGGAGTGACTGGGAGGGGCAGGGCCGTCAGTGATGGGATCACCCAACAGGGAGCCACAGCAGAGGGCCCAAAGAGCCGCATGCGGCTCCGGAGCCACAGGTTGCAGACCCCCAGGCTAGTCTAAAGAAAAGAAGAATTAGGGGCGACATGATAGCAGTATTGATAGCAGTATTCCAGTATTTGAGGGGCTGCTACAAAGAAGAGGGGGTCAGATTATTCTACAAAGCACCAGAGGACAGGACAAGAAACAATGGTTGGAAACTAACCAAAGAAACAAGCAACCTGGAATTAAGGCGAAACTTCTTAACAGTGAGGACAATTAACCAGTGGAACAGCTTGCCTTCAGAAATCGTGGGTGCTCCATCACTGGAGGTTTTTAAGAAGAGACTAGACAGCCATTTATCTGAAATAGTATAGGTCGTCCTGCTTGAGCAGGGGGCTGGATTAGAAGACCTCCAAGGTCCCTTCCAGCTCTGCTTTGTTCTGTTCTATTCTTCACCATTCACCATCTACAGTGTTGCTCTATCTAACCTACTAAGTAAAAATTGCTGCTTATCAATGGATTAAGTCAATGTTTCTCAACCTTGTCGACTTTAAGACTTCAACTCCCAGAATTCCCCAGCCAGCATAGCTGGGAGTTGAAGTCGACACATCTTAAAATCGACAAGGTGGAGAAATACTGGATTAAGTTACAGTTTTCAGTTCATTAAGATTATAAAGTTAGTATGTAGATCCAAATCATTCACAGTACCATTTTTTCCATGTATAAGACGCCCCCATGTACAGTATAAGACACCCCCATGTTTCATGTAGTTTCTTGTAGTAAGCACACTATAAGCCATCACTGTGCGGAAGCCATCTTGTTAGAGTAATAGAACAAGAACAGGAAATGCATTACTGGAACAATAGAGATGAAACCTAGAGTGGCAATGTGATATAGAAAACAACTACAATAGAGAGGAATGATAGAGCTGCATATAAGATAGAGGCTCATCCGGCATGTGCGGCCTTCTTCTCGGCCTCCTGTGTATAAGACAACCCTCCATTTGCAAGTAAATATTTTTAAGAAAAAGTAAATGGAAAAATACGGTAATTACATTTCCCCCCTTCTATATCCCATTGCCATTCAGAGATATCATAAAGCAGAAATGCACAGTTTGAGGCTTTAGGTCTGACCTTAATAAAGGCCTGTCAAACTGGTGGTCCGCAGGCCAGATACGTCACGTGTAAGCCACGCCCACCCTGGCTCCGAAAAGGCAAAAAACGTCGCGATACCTCACGATCTGGCCCATGACGTGATCGAGTTTGACACCCGTGCTTTAGGATCTCAGATGACCTTGAAAAACCTTAGATGTACTCTTCAGAGTCTCTTAAAATGTTGGCAAAAAGACAGCTTACTTTATAACAAATTATAAGGACAGCTGATTATGAGTTGCATTAATTATAATTTTTAATTAAATTGAAATGCAATTTCAATTAAAGCAAATATGGTTTTGGCTGTTCTGGAATAAGGCTTGCAGCATGCAATTTAAAGGATATGTGCAGCTTTTGCCCTGCAATCATTTGTTTATAATATGTTTTAGCTAGTGAGTCATTTGTATTTTTGTATATTTGCACACAGAGACACACACACAGATATATATATATTGCTATAGCACTATCAGCATGACGTTCTTAAAGAAATAATGTGCAGTAGATAATATGCAGAAATTCTTCTTACATAATATCTGTGTATTTCAGTATGTTACTTACACAAGCCAATTATTTCTGGTTTCACGTAGGATAGTTTTAGAACAATTCAGTGGGTGTGAGAACATGATGGTGCTGAACTTTCGAGATGAATTGCCCAAATTCACCATCTGGCAAAAAATGCTTTTCTATGTTTATATAAAGACATGACACATTCTATTATTTTAACCTGCATGCTCATTGTGTAATTTCTCCTTTCTTTTGAATATATCTGAATATATTTTATTGGTTATTCTTTGAGGTAGTTTCATTATGGAATAATGTATATGGAGTCAAATATTCTAGAAGAGTTTAATGGTTTGCATATCTGAAAGTGTGACAAGTGAATATTCCCATAGTCGCTTTGCCTTGCACAGATGTAAGAAAAAAATACACAGTGCAGCTGCTATTAAAAGTGATTTATACAAGTAAATTCAAATATATGTGGAAGCTCAAAGGTAATTTGATTATATTTATTGCATGAAAAAAATGTATACAGGACCTTCCCCACTCCCCTGAACTAATGGACTTACAATGCCTTGTACCTTCCATACAGAATCAGCTGTTTAACTAAAGGCTTACTGAAACAATTCTGACACACAACTCAACCGGCCATAGTTGCCGAGATACTTACAATGAGTTCACACTAATAATGTTTTCCCAGTGCTGTTAAGCATACAGGAAAAAGATTAGTATATAAATTCCGTGGTAAATACAGCTGTCAGAGAAGTTTGACTAAAAAAATCTTTGCTATATTTATCATTCTGCATTGGAATACCTAATATTTGAATGATTATGAACAGTCTTTTCAAACAGTTAGCTCAATTGTTTTAAACTGTTAAAGTGAGTGATAGATTATTGGAAACTGTACTGCCCCTTTAAAAAATTATTTATAAGTATTCATGCAAAATAAATGCTTAAGGCAAATCAGGGGAAAATATACTCATATTACTAAGGGGAGCTTAGCTAAAATAATGTAGATTAATACAACACATTTCCCTATTGGAAGAGAAGGATAAAAGCCAAACGCCACCTCAAACGATAACCTTGCCGAAATACAGTTTCTCACAACACCAAAGGAACCATCTCTCTCTCTCTCTCTCTCTCTCTCTCTCTCTCTCTCTCTCTCTCTCCTCTCCCTCTCCCTCTCCCTCCCCCCTCTCTCTCTCTGTATAACTGTATAACCTCCCATCCCACATATATTAAAAAATTAAAATACAAGTAAATGTATTTAATTAATTTACATAATTAATAAGATAAAAATTACAAAAAATACAAAAGAGTGCATTCCAAATAACCATCATATAACCATCTAGCAGGCTTCACTCTATCATGGGATCTCCAGGCCAGTTGATGAAGCCATGTTTTAAGGGACATCTAGAAGGCCAACTTGAATTAAAGGTTATTGACAGAAATATAGATGTTTGGAGAGGAATAAGCAGGATTTGGGGCTAGATGTTCACATTTGATTCCATTTTAGTTCTATGCCAGTTAATAGAAAACTATATTACAAACCTAAACTTTATAAGCTTACCCAGACTTTAAATTTGCTTTCAAATCCATCTAGAAAAAAAAATTATGGCCATATTTAAGATGAATGTTCATCCAGATATATTTACATCTTCCCAAAAGTGAGATGTAAGCCATAAGGAACACTTTTCAAACTGATATCTCCCTGGAAAAAGATTTCATTTTCTATATTAACTGTATGGCAGAAGCCTTGGGTAGGCTAGATTTCAATCTCCCTCAGCTTGAAGGCATTAACACTCCCGTCTTGCTATATACTGATGGTGCACCTGTCATTTCATGTATTCCAACTGACCTTATGAGAACCCTAAAAGCTATTATCCAGTACTGTGGGGAGAACACCCTGGTCATTATGTTTAAATAACAACTGTAATATTTCCCAAAGGTAAAAACAAAAGATGAATGATTGGGAAAATGTAATGGAATAGAGGTGGGTTCCTCCCGGTTCGGACCAGTTTGCCCGAACTGGTAGCGACCCGCTGGTGACATTACAGTGACGTCACGGAGCCGGTTCAGTCAATGCCTGTCTGTGGACGCTGCTACCTTTTTTTTAATTTTATTTTTTTTTGAAAAAAAAAATTTTTTTTGCAATTATTTTTCTTCTGCGCATACACAGAAGCCGAGTTTCCAGCACTGTGCATGCGTCGCCATCTTGTTTTTGGCTTTTATTTGGATTTTTTTTTTGCACGTGCGCACCCACAAGGCACGGCCACGCAGTGCGGGAGGAAGCGAACCGGCAGCGAGGTAAGTTAGAACCCACCCCTGGAATAGAGTCATAACTTCAAATACCCGGGAGCAGTTTTTCATCACAGAAGGATCTGAAAGGCCAATGAGTATGTCAGGCTCTAAAATCCTCAATGACTATTACAATATTTGTTTTCTCTAGAAAAACAGAATTGATCTAGAACTGTAAAACTCTTTCAGACAAAATCTCTTACCCAAAATTCTTTATGAGGCACAAATGGGCATTTCTGCAGGGTGCCCACAACTTACAACCGATTACTTTGCGACTCTTCGAAGTTATAATCTATCTGAGAAAGGGACTTACAAGCCAGATCCGAAGTTCTGATGGTTGGGACCTCCTGTGGAGAAGTGATTGCAATTCGGCACTTAGCAACATGGTTGCATTTACAGCTGTTTGCAACTCTCACGGTGGTGTGACCACATTTTACAATGCTTTTGCTGAAAACCAGCGCTTACTTCCAGTTTTTGACAAAACAGCACAGTAGAAAACAATAGGTTTGCTTAATGACTGCAGTGTTTGCTTAATGACCACAGTGTTTGCACTTAGAACTGCCACGTTCATTTAACAACCGCTTCAAAAAATGATGTATTTTTTTAAAGGGCTATATATTTTCCCCAAGACATATACATAAAGCATTTAGACTAGAGATTAGGATGCCTAGCGTAGAGATAATGTCGTGATTAATTTATTCAGTTTGTGATGTGTTGAGCAAGGATGACTTGGAGACATTAGAGCAGCAGAGAACACCTATATCTCAAAGCTGTAGGATAGACGACAAGGATGTAGAAAATGCTGTGAAACAATCCATCTGCTTACTTTCAGATATCCAGGGAACAGCAAGTGTTGAGGGAACTTGGTTCAGTTTCTTTCTTTCTGGGCTTTAAACTGGACTTTAACAGTGATTCATCATTTTGGAAATAAAGAGCTCGTGGTCACCAGAAGGTATGTGGGTGTTGGCAGTTTTGGAAGAACAACAGAAGTTGGGAGAAATTCTGATTATTCCAAGGAACGTGGCTTTCTTTTAATTTCCTAGCTTGATCACAAGGCATTCAGTTGTTCATAGTTTTAACAGTGAGAGCTTGTTTGTACTTGATGTCTTGCAAGGATTAACTGATAACATTCACATTTTGAAGCCGGGTATTTGTTCTGCTCCAAATCTATTGCTAAATTGGGGGGTGCTATTGTCTTTAATTTTATTTGATTACATCCTTAACAAATTGCAAAGTGGTAGGCACATTGTTTTTTTCCCCAAAAAATAATGTTGTAAAATTAAATTAGAAACAGGTAAGCCATTTAATTTTATCTTGATTGTATAGATTGCTTTATTTGAAAACACATATTGGTTTTGTTTGCATTAGTCTATTATATCTAATGTAAATGCTGATTCTGTTTGATGGAGAAATATAGTTCTGTAGATCTGGTAAGCTAAGCCTGAAACCAAAGGAATATATTTTCAGAAGTTTTAAAAACACTTGAACTTTTAAGGTTATAAAACCAAGACAATAAAACTACATGAACAGTACTTTAATAATAATTTGTAATCAATAATATCTTTATAATTTATGGAACCTGGATTAGGTCTCAATGCATCATCAAATGCAACTGATATGGTTTAAGTTTGTTTAAAAACTGTAATGCAAAAATGTTTGTCTTCTTTTCATAGAAATGTTTTAAAGTTCCCAATGTTATTTTGCATCTCAATTCTTCACAATTCAGCTGGAAGACAGTAGAATCATATGGGGTACGGCTAAGGAAAGGCAGGTCTATTTCCCACCAGTGATTTTATGTTTTTATCCATAATTCTGTATATCTTCTCTACATGTGTGTTTACCTAGATGTATGTATATTTTAAGAATCATCCCCGCACATATATTCAGATTCAGGGATATATTATAGGCTTTAGGCACAACATCCAGCAATTCCCTGCTTCCATGTTACCTGCTTCTTTACAGATGATTTTAACATGCAACTGCCAGATAATCACTAGTCTTCCTCCCAACTTTAGTGATAGTGCATTAATGCACACTATTACTCAGACAATTTGCTGGCCTTGGCAGCCTCAAAATTGGAGGGAAACTGTAAGCTTGTCATGCATGTTGGAGATGACACCACTTGCCATGACAGGTGAAGAATATATTTATTGGAACATTTTTATAAGAGAAGAAAAGTGAAGAAAATTTGGGATCAAATGTCCATTCAGAATACTCTATAAAATAGATATCCACGTGCAATGCAGAAAAATTGTTTCTATTAGAGTGGAATTAAAAAATTTTATTTATTTATTTATTTATTTATTTATTTATTTATTTATTTGTTTGTTTGTTTGTTTGTTGTATTTCTATGCTGCCCAACTCCCGAAGGACTCTGGGCGGCTTACAACCGGGGATAAAAAATACATTTAAAACATCATAAAATATAAAAAAAAAAACAGTTAAAAATCACATACATACATATCATTCAAGGCCGGACCTCGCAAATTGTGAGATCAGCGGCCCCAAGCTTGCCGGAAAAGCCAGGTCTTCAATGCTTTCCGGAAGGCCAATAGGGTGGGGGCAGTCCGGATCTCGGGTAGCTGGTTCCAGAGAGCTGGGGCAGCCACAGAGAAGGCCCTTCCCCGTGGGCCCGCCAGCTGACACTGCTTAGCTGACGGGACCTGGAGGAGACCAACTCTGTGGGATCTTACCGGTCGCTGGGAGCGATGGGGTAGAAGGCGGGCTCGAGGAATAGGGAGCCAGTTCAGCTCGCGGAGGATTGGTGTAATGTGTGTGTACCTACGTGCCCCCACAACCACTCGCGCGGCTGCATTCTGGACCAACTGTAGTCTCCGAACACTCTTCAGGGGTAGCCCCATGTAGAATGTGTTGCAATAATCCAACCGTGAAGTGATAAGGGCATGGGTGACTGTGAGGAGAGCCTCCTGATCCAAGTAGGGTCGCAATTGGTGCACCAGGCGAACCTGTACAAAGGTCTCCCTAGCCACAGCTGTTAGATGTTGCTCTAATCTTAGCTTTGGATGTAGGAGGACACCAAAATTGCAAACCCGTTCTGAGGGGGACAATTTCTCCCCCCCCCCAGAACCAAGGATGGACAGTCAATACAGTCTTTAGGAGGCAGTACCCACAGCCACTCAGTCTTGTCTGGGTTACATCTGAGCCTGTTGACAACCATCCAGACCCTCACAGCTTCCAGGCACCGGCACATCATATCCACTGCTTCACTGAACTGACACGGGGTGGAGATATACAACTGGGTATCATCAGCATATTGCTGATACCTCACCCCGAATCGTCGGATGACCTCACCCAGTGGTTTCATGTAGATATTAAATAGGAGGGGAGAGAGGACCAAACCCTGAGGTTATATTTGTATTATAACTTTTTCCTTAAAAATTAAGATAATACACAGGGGAACTACTCATTATGTGATCATAGCATCTTCTTGAGAGAAACTAGACTGAGATATAGTGATTATTCCAAAGTCACACAGTGAACACCACGTTGAAGAAGTGCAAAACTCAGTTTCCTTAAGTCCAGTTCTTTAATTACTGCCATACTGGCCACTATGCCATACTGGCCACTATGATCTTACTAGATAGTCTCACCTGATAATTTATGGAAAGACAAGAGCTGTGATTTGTCATAATATTGTTTTCAGAATACTAAGAATACTAAGGATTGAAAATATTTGTTGTTTGCAGTATTCAGTTTTATCTTGGTTTAATCATGTTGCAGATATTTTCTATAATGGAAAAACCATTTTCAAATATTGGCTTTGATCTTTCTGAAGTGAAGTCAACTGAAGGTTAGCAGAATGGATTTCTCACACTGCTTGAGAACTGACATTCATATTTAATGACATGGGATGATGTCACCCTTCAGTTAAATTCTTGGCTTTCCCATGCCTGATTATCATTCTAATCAGCAGAATTGCAGAGATCATTAGCAGAATAATGTTAAAGTGCTTTAAAAAAAATTAAAGTTCTCATCCAAGCCTTGAGCAGGTTGGTTCCTTTAAGATTTTAAGAGATTGCTATTATCTTCAGTTAACATGTTTCAAACATGTAAAATAAGATTTAAACTGATGGAAGATAAACAAGTTGAAACAACTTGAACATCACATATTGTCATGAAAGAAGAAAATAAGAAAGAGATCAATGTGAAATCAAAATAAAATGTAACAATGCTTGTCTAAAAGAAGGGTAACAAGAGAAACACAGAAAAACTAAAACTGCATGACTTCTGATCAGTAGCTGAAAGTCAGATGCTTATGAACAGAGAGGGTCAAGGCCCAAACTTAATACCTGCCAATTATTGCTAAGGGCATATCTCAGGTTATGCTATAGGAAGAGAAGACAGATTTATAAAGTGCTGATATGCAAACCTTAGCTACAGAAGGATATTTACTTAGGCTTGGTTTTTTTTTATTAGCCTTGATGAAAATGCATTGTTGAATTCTCCTTACAATTATTGGAAGTAATACAATGAGCTGATTAACATTACCAAATTTGGTATAGCAAAAAACAACAACGATATATCTGATTTAAGATGATTGATTTGTATGCTCCTAACATTGAACATGGTGAGCAGTATTAGATTTTTTTTAAAAAAACTAAAATCATGTGTAAAGGTGTGTCTATTGTTTGGGCTACTAAGATCAGCATATTTTTGAAGAGCACTATATTTTTCTGCTTTTTTCAAAATACGACTGGATGGAATCCCCCCAAAAAGGAATGTTGTAATTGATGACTGGTTGCAAAATGTTGTCTCCTTCCTCATCTATATCTGTGTTCTCACTTCATGAAGTTGTGGTTTTATTTATTTTTCTTATTCCTACATCACATGATTTATTACATCCTACAAATATGCCTCAAAAGTCAGCGTGTGGTACAACACAGATGTTTCTTGAAATGCAGATTGCTGTATGAAACAGTTCTATTAAAGAGTTATTCCAAAATATTTTAAGCATTAAAATGACTGCAGAAGGTGAATCACCACTGTGAATTGTCAATGTCATTCCTGTGTCAGATTTACTTTTAATAGGAGTGCCTGAACAACTAGATATTATTAAATACCCTTTTAGCAAACAAGCATATTGTGCATCAGATAGAAATTGGGCAATCCTGAAAGTTAGCAGTTTCTAAAACACATTATTCAAAATCATTGTACATGACACTGAAATTAGCCTGTATGTTGGGTTATCGGCTAAATGGAGGTATTAATAGGGTAACTTCGTTTGAACAAATAAGGTGGGAGAAACAACAGTTTCACAGAGTTTCATAAGACTCAGTTAAAGTCTTGGATTTTATACATGAAATGTATAATATTTATATAACTTCAATATAGAATTAGAAATTTGAGGTTATAACTGATTTTCAAAGCAAATTTAAGAGAATGCCTAAAGTATAGTAGAACCTAATTAAAATCTGTATATTAGTATATACAGTACATACTAGAAATGGCTATTGGGATAATTTTACTTAAAATAGTTTAATGAGTAGGACAATTCAGAATAAGTGTAAAATAACTAAAAGTTACTTTTTGATATACCATCTGGGTAATGCTTTTTATATAAAAAGCAAAGTGAACATAATTCTTTTCAAATATGGCTTTTGATAAATGGGGAACAGTAATTTAAAATAAAGGCATGTAATTAATGGAACAAGTTTCAGATGGGAAAACAGGTTTTTCACATTTCCTCTTTCTGTGCTTGAAATATCCACTGTATTTGTTTGCATCTTTACAACATGATATATCACTGGAGGGACAGAACTTTGAAATACCCTACACATGGCATTATTAAAAAAAATATAACTCACATACTTTTTTCTATAGGACAAAAGAATATCTTCTTATGAATCAAAAGATTTGTAGTATGCCTGGAAAACAGAAACATGATCCTTAATTCTAAATAAATCAGTAACTCTATAGGGAAATACTGGAAATCCAAATCTGATTGAAGGAGCCTCCATTCACTAAATAAGACTATAAACTAAACCAAAGATTCTCAATTTTAAAAAAGAGACACTAAAGAAAATACTTCAACCATTCAATTTTGGGCAATTATTTCTTCAAACACATGTCCAAATGACAGTTAAAACAGCCTATTCTACAAAGTTCATCTAATCAGTTTTAACTGATTTAACTTGCTCAACTATTCTTCATATTTGCTGCTAATATTTAGTAGTATAGCTACAGTAAGTTTGCTGTTCTTGTTGTTGACAGTGTCTATTCTGTGGAAATAATTTGTGGGCTTCTTCATTAGTAGACCTGGGATTATCATGAAAATCCTCATAATATTAATACTCATTTGCTTAGTGGTTGCTAGCTGCAAGAAATCAAGTACTTTGGGGGCTGCAATCAATATCCCATGTATTTGACAACAAGCTTGTTAGAGAATTTTTCTTTCTTCTCTGTTGTAGAAAAATAAATCAGAAGCTCTCACAGTTGACTGCATTTTGCTGAATCAAATAACTTCTTTATAATCATATCAAAATATTTATAGTACCATACATTCTTCTTTACAGCAACATATCATAATGAAGTCTTCACACAGAGAGATACAGAGACAGACCTGAGACTGGAAAAACACTTTTTGCTTTTAGCTTAATTCCTTTTTGCACAGACTCAGTAGCACTTTACTCACATTGGCTGACTGAGTTACCACATGACTCTTCCTGCTCATGAATATCCCAACAAAGCTCCATTATGGTTAATGGAATTTAGCTGAATGATTGTGCTCTTGAAATCTAAAATTTCTACAAATTGCTAAATGCTTTCTGGTGTTATTTAGTTTAATTAAATTTTGTCTTACTAATTGCTTTAAGAAAAAGAGATAAAATAGATGTTAAAGTATATATTTTGTGTATCATGGGTGCTTTTTCAAATTAAAATTGAATTCCAAATTAAAACCAAGCAACAATTCATTTGACAATCTATCAGCTATGGTTTCACAATTTTTCATGCAGAATCACAGATATTAAGGAGTCAGGACATATTAATCAGTCTATTTCTGGCCTATGTCATTTTCATGCATTTATTCAGTTAATCACTGAGTTCAATTATTGCATTAATCTATGATTTTTTTTAATGAACAGTCGCAAAATTTGTGTGAATTCTCTGCAAAACAGTTGTAGCTGGCAGAGAGAAATAAATATTTATGTCTTTGAATGCTATCCGTTTAGGAGATTATCCAATTAAATTAGCAGCATCAAGACCCCATGTACAAAATCCATTTATGGTAGTTTAACCCTAAATTCCTGGAATTGGACATTTCACTGCAGAACATAATTTTGAAGACTTTACTAATACTTTGATTATTGAATGAAAGGCACAATATATTTCAAACAAATAAGTAATAACAGATTTGCTTGCAGTGACACCAAAATCATCTTGAAATTGCAGAGCCATCATTATTTTTCAAAGGATGGGAAAAGGATCTTTCCCCCTCCCCCTCCAGTTCATTTTTGGCTAACAATGTACTTGGAGCTGTAGGGCACATCCTCTCTCATGGCCTCTCTTTGATATGTGAAACTAAGTCCCAATGACATGGTAAGCTTTGCTCTTGTCAGTTTTCTTTGACAAATGTATATGACATATTTCACAAATCTTTTCTTTCTCACAGCTGTGGCTTCTATTTGAAGCACTTCCCTGCTAATTGTCCTGGCAATAGCAGCCCTATCTGTAGTTATCTTTATTGGCCTGTTTTATCCTTAGCGTATGTGCCTAAGTCCCTGTTGATGTTAATAGGAGTTAATCACACATATCAAAAGGATCATAAACAGTTTCAAGATTCTGCAGCCATCAGTTGGGAAATGCATCTAATTACCATTAGACTGCTTGGAAATGTCTTTCTTATTGCTTTGTGAGAAAACACACTACAGTACCAAAGTTTAGTCATTCCAGATGTTCTACTGTAGTGACCCCTGTAGTTGAGCATTCTGCCAGTGCTTAGCTTTCTTTGTATATCTCCAAACTGAACCTCTCTTCCTTTTAAATCCCTTCTTTGTTGGCCCCTAATGAGCAAGACTGCCAAATTACCTCACTGAATATTATAGTGCTAACTTGTATGGGTTTATTTTAAAGTAAAATTAACAGAGTTTCTCCCTTGAAAGTATGTTTAGACTTGCAGCCCAAACCTACAGTTCTTTATATAGACATCTTATAGTGCCATCAAAGCAGCAGCTGAGTCACACTAGTTCTGAAAGTGAGAGGGGCAGTCACTAAATCTGATAAATAAAAATAAATAAAATAGTGACTTAATTTGATTTTAGCTTAGTATATTCAGTGATCGTGCTTTTATAATTTGCAATAATGGATTATAAAGTAGCACAATGCATTAACCCAGCAATTGTGGCTCACTTAACAAACATTATTAAACCTTGACTTACTGTGATGTATGCCCAGGTTACTGTCAATTTATCCTGAAAATTGCATTATAGATATACAACTTTGGTAATTAACTCTAGTCAACAGTATTCCTGCCTAGAATTTTGTTTTTCAAATAAAAATCTGGATTTTGCTGGCAATCCCCAGATCTTTGACTTTATCCTCCTCCCCCTCTTTATATTTGTATTTTCATTATCCAGTGAAATTAATTGCATTATGATATTATGAACTTTTGAGTATGCAAACACTTTTGGTGGCTTTTTGCTTTTAGTTATATGTAAGTAGATGTGCCTATAATTTGCTCATTTGAATCAAAAGGGTAGAATTTTTTTCTTTTGTTTGGTTGTTATTTCTTTTGCATACCTAAAAATTGAGAGCCAATGTATTGTAGAAGCTTGAGTGATACATTAGAAGGTAAAGAAATTTGGGTTCAAATTCTGATTCAGCCAAAATGTTCAGTAGGTGAGCATGGTTTAGTCATTTAGTCCTTCCCCCTACAATTGGGAACTATCATCCCTAGAATTCCCAGCCAGCATGGTCAAGAGTTGATACTGTAATGTTGGAAATTTTAGTCTCATAAATGAAGCAGGGGAGAGGAGCTCTTTAAGCAAGATCTGAGAGAAACAGTCATAATAACATGTCAATGTACATTTGTTGTTGCATGGATACAGCAGACAGACAGACTGTATAATATTTATGAATCAGGGCTTTTGTATGGAAGGTGCAGATACTGGAGTTAAGGTAAAAATACTGGAGCAACACATGTATTTGAATTTGGAAGTAGGGGTAAACACAGCTCATATGAGATATGGTAATGAGAAGCTTATTTAAAATTCTATTGTTGCATTTATTTTATGTGGTTTATGTGGTTTATGTGATTTGCTATTCTGTTGAATTACCTTTTTTCACATATTACTATGTATTTAGTAAAAGCCGGTAAAGTAATATACAATTATAATAAAGCTGTAATAAGATTTACTTAATAATTACCGTATTTTTCGGAGTATAAGACACACCATTTTACCCCCAAAAAGAGGGTGAAAACTTGGGTGCGTCTTATACACCGAATGTAGTCCCACCCAGCCACCCCCACCCTTTGGCCTCTGCCTCCCAGCAATTTACCTCCTTGCAGCAAACAGAACAGAGCCTGTTAAGCCAAGCAACTGATTATCAGCTTCCCGAACATCAGCTGATTCAGGCTGCAGGCAGGTGGCATGTGCTAAAACTGAAAGTGAAACTAATTGCTGGGAGGCAGAGGCAGATTTTTTTTCTTGTTTTCCTCCCCAAAAGCTAGGCGCATCTTATACTCTGGAGCGTCTTATACTCCGAAAAATATGGTAAGTTGCTTCCTTATTTGTTGAGGATTTTCTTCAAAAGAAAAGGAAAAGAAAATTTTCTCCATTGTAAGCTTTTGAGGAGTTGTCTAATTGATTCCTACTTCCTTTCTCTTCTTTGTTTTTAACTTCACCTATTTCTTGAGCATCTTTTCCCCCCATTTGTTGAGTCACTTCTACATTCATTTCTATGTCTTTATCATTCTTTAAAAATTCCTGCATACTTTTTATCATCAAAATTATATCTTCATATACCTTTGTATCTATTTCATAACAATTTAATGAAAATTACTCAATATATTTCTATAATTCCAATATCTCTGGATTCCAATATCTCTGGATTCTGTTTGCTAAGGAATTCCAGCAGGCGTTGTGAAGTAATAACAGAATAACAGAACAGAATAACAGAATTGGAAGGGGCCTTGGAGGTCTTCTAGTCCTCTCCATGCTCAAGCAGGAAACCCTATACCAGTGATGGCGAACCTATGGCACGCATGCCACAGGTGGCACGCGGAGCCATATCAGAGGGCACGCGAGGCATTGCCCTATGTCGGCTCCAGCGTGCATGCGCGCGCTGGCCAGCTGATTTTCGGCCTTGGGGAAGGCCGTTTTGCCCTCCAGAGGCTTCAGGGAAGCTTCCTGAAGCTCCGAAGTGCGAAAAACGGCCCAACGAGCAAACCGGAAGTTTGGAAAAATGCACTTCCGGTTTGCCATTGGGCTGTTTTTTGCACTCCGGAGGCTTCAGTGAGGCTTTTGCGCATGCGCGGGGGCCGGGGGGGGTTGTGCGCATGCGCAGGGGGCAGTGCGTGTATGTGTGTGGGTGCGCATGCGTGGGGGGAGGGAATGGGTGTGGACACGTGCGCGCGCTAGCTACCCCCCCTTTTGGCACTCGAACCAAAAAAGGTTCGCCATCACTGCCCTATACCATTTCAGACAAATGGTTGTCCAATCTCTTCTTAAAAACTTCCAGTGTTGGAGCACCCACAATTTCTGGAGGGAAGTTGTTCCACTGATTAATTATTCTAACTGTCAGGAAATTTCTCCTTAGTTCTAGGTTGCTTCTCTCCTTGATTAGTTTCCACCCATTTCTTCTTGTCCTGCCTTCAGGTGCTTCATAGAATAGGTTGACCGCTTCTTTGTGTCAGCCCCTTAGATATTGGAACACTGCTATCATGTCATCTCTAGTCTTTCTTTTCATTAAACTAGACACAGTGGTGGGTTTCTACCGGTTCGCCACGGATCGGGCGAACCGGTAGCAACGGCGGCGGGAGGCTCCACCCACCCCCCCGGACGTCATCACGGATGTTCTGTGCATGTGCAGAAGGTTCTGTGCATGCGCAGAAGGTTCTGTGCATGCGCAGAAGGTTCTGTGCATGCGCAGAAGCGTCACGTGCACGCGCTCCCGGTCCCGAACCGGTAGCAAAGGTAAGTGAAACCCACCAGACATATACAATTCTTGCAACCGTTCTTGATATTTTAGCCTTCAGTACTCTAATCATCTTTGCTGCTCTTCTCTGCAGTTTTTTTAGAGTCTCAACATCTTTTTTATATCATGGTGACCAAAACTGGATGCAGTATTCCAAGTGTGGTCTTAACAAGACATTATAAAGTGGTATTATCACTTCACGTGATCTTAATTCTATCCTTCTATTAATGCAGTCTAAGTTGGCATTGGCTTTTTTTGCCAGCTGCAGCATACTGCTGGCTCATATTTAAGTGATTGTCCACTAGGACTCCAAGATCCCTCTCGCAGTTACTGTTATTGAGCCTTATCCGCTGTGGCCTTGTCCCTATAGAACAATCTACAGTACCACTGGATGTGAGCACTGCTCCCATCCTTTTGGCCTTCCAGAAGGATATTAAAACTTGGCTTTGCTAGTTAGCTTGGGCCTCCAAGGGGAGCGCTCACTGCTGGAGGTAGTTATTGGAGTAAGATGACCTCATCCCCATGCTATCCATCTTTTAGTTTTTCTACAGCTCTAATTATCTCACATTTGCTGTAATGTGCTCTACATGGTGCTAGGCTTGAAGACATTTGGAAGTTACAGCTGGTGCAGATCCAGTAGCATGGACAGTTCTTAGGGCCCCTAGAGTGGCCTATGTTATACTACTGCTCCATGAACTGCACTGGTTGCCAGTTTGCTTCCAAGTGCAATTCAAGGTGTTGGTTATAACCTTTAAAGCCCTACATGCCATGGGTGCAGGTTACTTGAGGAATCATCTCACCCTGATGGGACTGGCATGCCACAGGCCCTGTTGGTCAAGGAATTCTAGCTGGTGGGTGTGGGAAAAGGGCTTTCTCTGCCATGACTCCTGGCCTTTGGAACATATTACCCCCTGAGGTGAGGCTGGCTCCCACCTTTCTGTCCTTCTGCAAGAGCCTTAAGACCTGGGTCTGCTAGATGGCTTGGGGCCCCAATGGGAAAGCATCACACCTGGAAATGGTTGATTAATTAAGAGCTAATCCCACTTCCCCACTGCGCATCTGACTCCTTCCTTCCCCATCTTGGGACCATGATTTCACTTTGATTGTATTGTCATTTTATTGGGTTACAAATATTTATTTCTGGTGATTTTAATGTTTTTACGCTGAAGCCATTTGAAACAAGGTGGGCAACAAATAAATTTAATAAATAAAAATAGTTGCAAAATTTTAAATTTATATAATTTTAATGTTTTAACATATATTTAGTTATTTTTCTATTTGCTTTTTATATTCTGTAATCTGCCCAGCGTCGCTTTATAGGACAGATGGATGGCATAAAAATGGAATAACTTTTCATAAATAAGTGAATAAACAGCCTACTTATACTATCAACATTTTAATATAATTTTCCTTTTAATGAAAGTAAAACTAGGAGCAATGAGCATATCAGATCACATTTTGTGCAATACAAACATAGAGGTAGCAATTCCTGGTGACTCCTATAATGGCATGAATTGCCCTCTGGTATTTTATATATGGTTTGGACTCAGATTTATATAAATAAAATACTAAGGGGACTACATTTGCCAATACCACTAAGTGTGGCATTGCATCTGCATTGTAAGTTTATCAGATAGATGGAGAGAAATAAAACATATCTGAAAATCAAAACACAGTTGCTTAATTATATTATGGATATAATTTCAACCGGAAGCTACAAAAATAACCTTTGTAGCTTGTACCATTGCAAAGTAAACAAATTAATAGCTCTAATAACAAGTGACCCATCCGACTGTATGTCATTGATATTTAGCATATATTTCAGTAATTTCAGGGTACAATATGGCATACCACAGCAGTTCTTCCAAAATATTAATTAATTCTTTATCTGTTAAGTGTCAGTGCGAATAATTAATTCCAGCAAACATTATGGCTCAGTCTTATACTTCCATCTGTCATTTAAAGAAAGCCAAAAAAAGATGTTTCTCAAATTTTAGTTTAAGAGCTGATAACAAACTTTTATGCAAAACATTTAGCAAATATAGCTTGATTCAAGAGATTTGGCAGTTAACTGTCCAAATGTGAATTTTGTTCACATATTCAAATGTGAAGATATTCTTACACATTCAAAAGTGTTAGATACAATGGGCAAAAATGTACGAAATCTCATTCAAAATGCTTTACTGTTACCCTTCAATATTTTTTGTTTCATTATATATAACAACATAGACCACTTAGCAATTCTGATTGACCTCTAGTCTAGAAAAAATAGAAAACCAATTATCAAGAAACTGGTATATTCCAGTGACAGGTAACTTTTCTGAAGTGAGAGAAGGATAGATTTTCAAAAGTGTGAATCAAGATAATGTCATAATAACTGCAACAGGGTGCCTCCCCCCCATTTTTCCTCTCTCATTTGGGGTTTAATTTTAACAGCATAGTAAGCCAATCTGGCACATCTAATTTTTCTTGTTTTCCAGTGAAAATTGATGGGCAGCCAGGCCAGTAGTTGCCATGTGCCATAGTTCTGAAGATTTCAAAAATATAGACCAGGCTTGCATAAGTATGGCAAATATGGGCTTCATGTTGCCCATTAAGTGCAGCCCACTAACCAGGGGTGAAATCCAGCAGGTTCTGACAGGTTCTGGAGAACCGGTAGCGGAAATTTTGAGTAGTTTGGAGAACCGGCAAATACCACCTCTGGCTGGCCCCAGAGTGGGGTGGGAATGGAGATTTTGCAATATCTTTCCCCCAGGAGTGGGGAGGGAATGGGGATTTTGCAGTATCCTTCCCCTGGAGTGGGGTGGGAGTGGAGATTTTGCAGTATCCTTCCCCTGGAGTGGGGAGGGAATGGAGATTTTGCAGTATCCTTCCCCTGCCACGCCCACCAAGCCACACCACGCCCACCAAGCCACGCCCACAGAACCGGTAGTAAAAAAAATTGGATTTCACCACTGCCACTAACATTTTTTAAAAAAATTCAACAAATCGACTGTTACCAAACATCTCCATCACCTGGAGGGGATGTGATGCCATCTAGTTTCTTGCAGTCACCTTTGCCCTGAAAGACCTGCTGCCAAGCACCTCCAGGCCTCGCCAACATTGCCAGCTCCGTTGCTGCTGCTACATAGCTAACTTTAAATATATGATCTGCATGCCAGCTCCCTCTATAGCCCACAGTTATTTTAGTGTATCGGTGTGGTACTTCCCCACCTATTATTTGTGCTGACCTGATATAGACTGTGATTTCACATGGTTCAGAGGTGGCCCACCCTCTTTTAAGACAAGCCACTCTTTATCTCTGTGTTCATTGCTATGAGAGAGAAAATACTGTGTCCAGAAACATTAGTTATTTAATCATTGTTACAGTCAAAGGTGCCAACATTCTTCTAGCCATAACATTATTCTGCTTCCCTAGTTTGTTCTCTTATTTTTCAGCTCTTATGCCACCTGCCCAATTGCTGCCTAATCTTTTTTAATCTGCAACTATTAATGTCAACAGTTTCTATAAATAGTAGACTTTTCCTTCTTGTCTCCATTTTACTTTTTTTTTTTTTTGCTGAAATGTTGCTTGTTATCTTATACCGTCAATAAAAATGTTTCGCCTTGAAGTTGCAGTCTTGCACCACTTTTTCCAACTGTAGAATGCAAATGGGGATCATAAAACACCCAACATCACAATTCCTTCATTAACCATAACAAGTATATTAATTCAGCTTGGGTTTGGTTTCTTTTTTTTTTTTGCATTGTTATGGAAGTAAGTATTGATATACATTTTATTTAAGAAATTCTCCCCCCTCCGAAACTTAGACATGCTTTCAAGATTGATGTCAGCCCTTCAAGATGGGGCAGGTTAAGAAATAGACACCCAGAGATTCCAGGAGTTTTTTCTTTATTATTGTGCAGTATATTAACAGAACTTTGAAAGCCTGTCCAAATTACTCCTTGTCCTACTTTAGGTTAAATAAAATCAAGGTGGAATTACTTTCAGTTTCTTCCTCACAATTCTTTCTGCTTTGGACTGTATAATCTCATGTCCAAGTCTGCCCTTAATTGGTTTCTTATATGTTTCTCAAGATCAGGTCTACCTTCCTTTCCAGCTGTACTTTCAGCCTTGCCCAGCCCATTCTGGCCTTGCTTCAGGCCATTTTAAACTTTTTGCCTGTTCTTCCATTTCCATCTTAAAATGGTACCCATAACACTGCACAGTATTTAACATGCATTGCCAGAGTATCTTTCTTCTAAATATTATCATATACTGTACATTGTTCAGCTTCTGATTCTGTGACCTGGTTGACATGATTTTTCCAAGATTGTCTGTCAGTAACTGCTTCTTTCAATTCGTATAATCTCATGTTTATGACATTGGTGATAATATCTGTTCACCTTGTCTTTCATAGGCCTTTATTACATCTGATTTCAATTTTTCCAAACATCCAAAACTGGCATCATATGTAAAAAACATTAAATCTTTAGCTTTATTATTAGTGTTTCTAGTAGCAGTCTGGTTTTATTTCATATAATATCAAAAGATTTTTTTTTGCAATTCAAGGAATTCTCAATAATCTTCCCTAGTTTCATATTTCAGAGGCATTTCTTTTTGTTGTTTTTTCTAATGATCCAGTTTTTATTGCCATATATTATATAAATGGGAAAAATGTTGCTTTGTCAACAGGTTTATTCTCCGTATGATAACTCCGACTTTCGTATTTTGTCTAATCTTTAAACTGTTTTTTCCAATGTTTTCTCTCAAGTAGCAGATATCTCTTAATTTCATATCTTGAACCGTAGAAGATAAAAGCACTTCAATTCCATCTATTTGAATTGGGTATAATATTATTATTTAGCAAAATCTGACTTGTATTTTTCTAATCTTAATTTTTTTTTCACTATCTGCTTTACATTCAACCATTAAACTAGTATCATCAGAATATCTTTCCCAATGTTGAACCATTTACTTGTTCCACATTTTATTGTAACTATTGATTCCTAGTTATATAGAATTTCTGCCAAAAGCAAATAAGATTGCCCCCATACTTATGCTATTCATAAGTATAGGGGCTATTCATAGTGCGTTATGCTCTGCACAGTTAAAAGCCTTAGTATAATAAATAAAGCAAAAATAGGCATCTTTTGGAACTCTTTTGTCTTTTTCATTATCCATTGGGTGTTTAGAAATATGAACCTGTTGCGCTTTCTCTTCTGAATACAGCTTTATATTTCACAATTCTCATTCCAAGTACTATTGAAATCCGAATTACAAATATTGGTGTTAACTTTACTACTATGTGAAATAAATGCTGTTTGATAATTTGAAGATTCCTTAACATAGGCTTTTTGATGTTGGAATTGAAATGGATGTTTTCTAATACCTTGGCCCCTGCTCTGTTTTTGATTTTAATTTTAATTGTATCATGTGCTTAAAATGGGATGGGCAACATTTGAGAATTGGGGCATTATTCTTCCTGTTGATTATCTGAAAGGCTATAGGAAACCTGTTGATGCTGCAAGTATATGATTGAACATTTACAGCCCATATTTTTGGCTTGTTTTGTGGAGTTGTTAAATGTGGGAATAGGAATAGAATGGCTCCATCCGGAAAACACTTCTAATCTCTTCCATTAAATCCATCCAAAGAAATGAGAAAGGGGGGGGGGTGTTAAATCACTATATATAATAGCTATTTTGTTTCCAAATTTCGGTGGCACAGTTATTACAAATAAGGTGCTAAGGAACACAAAAACATTATGGACTACGTGTTGCCAATACCTAGTATAAATTCATATAAAAGTTGGATCATGAAAATAGTTAATAGTATTATAGTGGAGCTTTATTTAGGTTTCTTATGACTTGTTGTGTGTTATTCTTGCTAAGCCACCTACGAGGAGAAGGATGAATAGTATATGAAGTTCTTGCCTAGCAAGATTCTGATCTCATGATTGTGAATATATTTCTTTTTTTAATACAATTTTTATTGAAACCTTTAAAAATGTTAAAAACTAATCCAAACTAATATAAAGTAAAGAAAAGGAAAAAGAAAGAACAAAATGAAAGCCAAAAGTGCAAGAAAAGGGGGAAAAAGTTTAAGGAAAATAGAAAAGAAAGAATAAAGATATAAAAAAAGGCTTCCAATATTCTTCAGAGAAGTTAAAAGTACACAATTATATTTTAATCTCTCTAAAATTACATTTAATAGTCTTCTTTCTATAATCTATCAGAGCAATAAATCACAAATTCATTTTTTCCATTTGTATGCTAAAAGGTTTCCAGTCATCTCAGCAAGATCTGTTAATTTCACCAACCATTCCTCCAAAGTGAGTAGCATTGAATCTTTTTATCTCTGTGCATACAATAATCTGCAGTGATTACACATTGAAATAATCTCCCATGTTCTTTTCTAAACTGTTTACCCATTTGTCCTAAAATGAAAAGTTCTGGCTTGAATTGAATATTAACATTTAACATCCTCTGGATCAAAGTATAATATGCATTTAACACCAACATTTTTACCTTTTTATATACGTTCCTTCTAGTAGTTCACATTTCCAGCATACATTTGAAGTGGCTTTATACATTCTAGATAATTTCTCTGGTGTCATATATCATGGTTTGTGAATGCATTTCTTGATGGTTTAGGATCTGTACTGGGATCATGAATGCATGCCAAAGAATCATTTCTCAAAAGACAAGAGTTATTTTCAGGACTGAAAAACAGGAGAAAAAATGAAGAAAGGGCAGATGATGATGATAAGTACAGGTAGTCCTCAAGTTATGACTAGAATTAAGCCCAACATTTCTGTTGCTAAATGAAACAGTTGTTAAGTGAGTTTTGCCCCATTTGACAACATTTCTTGCCACTATTGTTAAGTGAATCACTGCAGTTATTAAGTTAGTAACATGGTTAAGTGAATCTGGCTTCCCCATTGACTTTGCTTGTCAGAAGGTCGCAAAAGAGGATCATGTGACCCCGGGACACTGCAACCATCATAATAACATGCCAGTTGCCAAGAGACTGAATTTTGATTATGTGACCATGAGGATGCTGCAATGATCGTGTGAAAAATGGTCATAAGTCACTTTTTTCAGTGCCATTGTAACTTCAAATGGTCACTAAACAAATAATTGTAAGTCGAGGACTATCTGTACAGAACTGTCTAGAAGAAATATATATATAAAAAAACCCTGCATTTCCACCATATTTGAGAACTAGCCAAAGAGAACATGTACGGGAAAAGCTGGGAATAACTGATGAGACAAGGGTGAATGTGAGTGAGTCCAAACATGACTTAATGGGGGACACAATATTTAGCCTCATTCCTAAATCTACCTACAGAAAGAAATCTGCTTTGGAAATCATGGAACAGCTAGACTTTTCACTGTTTAACACGCATTCCTGTAGGAAGACAACAATATCATACCAGCAGTGAAATCTACTTACCTTCCCTATGGTTCAGAAGCACGCGCTTTTTCACCCTCTGCGCATGCGCAGAGGGTTAAAAACAAGAAAATGGCGATGTCCGTGTGGGTGGGCGGAGCCTCATGCTGCCGCCGCTACCAGCGAACTACCGGCGGCCGCTGCTACCGGTACGCCCGGACCAGGCTGAACCGGTAGCATTTCACCCCTGTACCATACCATTGATAGTTTCTAGATTTCTCTATGTTGCTTTGAGAGGTATAGCAATTCAGAAACACTCAGAGAAGCTGCAACTTTCAGAAGAAAGCTAATCCTGAGGTAAAGATTAATTTTAAGATAAGATTGTTTATTTTTAGAAATTCTAGAAAAGTAATGTTAAAATATCGCTTTCAGCCATTTCACAATATATAACTTTCTATTCTATTTTATAAATTTTAACAAGGATATGAAGAAGTTTAGAATGAGTGTTTGCCTGAGTATAACTTTCCAAAAAGGTGAGAATACTGACTTTGCTACAAGCAGCTGTGAACAGCTGCCTGATCCAATATAAGCAAATGGAGAGAAGGTAAATGCCTTGCTCCTACCAAAAATCTCTGGATAAATGTTTTTTATATGGCTTTTCCTTGCTGAAAGACAGTGAATAAAAACTGAGAAAGGAGTGGAGTTAGCAAGGTGCCAGTATTGTTTCTTAGGGTTAGACTTCCCTTTACTGGTGATATAAATTGAGGGAATAAGAGGTTGGAAATTTGAATGGTTGTTCATCTTTTTTAATTTCCTTTGTGCTGGGAAGCCCCATAAAAACTTAAGCTCCCAGTATCAGTCAAGATTAGGCATTGATGAGTCTAACTAAAATAATTTTAAGCTCTTTTTGGGCTCCTGGAGGACCACGGGAATGTCTTTGTAGCCAAAGGGAAGAATAAAAATGCCTATCTGGCAAGCATTGTGAAATTCACAGAGCAGCTCTGATAGTAAAATGTATCTTTTTGTGACTCACAACTTAGTCCTTCTATTTCTTTTTAAGATTAAAGTAGGGAAAAGAATATTAAGGCAAACATAATTTAAGTAGTTACGTTAAATCCATCCACTCATTTTTGTACTGGGAATTTTGGTTTGCTTAAAGAAAAAAAAATCAGTTCAGTATACCGGTGTTCAAAGTAGCTTTGTGTCCAACCAAAATATTACATAACTTTATCACTGCTAGGTATTCCTGTTTATATTATTGCTAGGAAAAGCACGATGTGAGTATTTGACTGTTCATTTATCTGATACAATCTGTTCTCTTCAAGAACAAAATACACATTGCCAACCTTTTGTTATCTAATTTCCCGGTTGCAGTACAGTATTGAGTCCTGCCAAACTTGCTTACATATTACAAGTGCTCACTATTCCCTTAGTTATCTCTTCCTGGTAGCCTGCATCCTGCCCCTTAGTTGGAAGTCTCGTTTTTTTCAGCATAGAGAGACAGAGATGCACCCCCTCAAGTTCGTTCATGCTGCCTGCTTAGACTTTTTAATATTGAAATTGTTTATTGAAACAATAAGTGATCACATTACATGGGTCTCAGCTATGTGTTAAATTGAAAAAGCTTTCTCACAGGATATTTTGTTGGGATTAAAAAAAACCCTCATAAAAACCCACCCTCTTATTGGAGTCCTCTCATTTTTCAAGAATTCTCTCTTATTTTTTAGACATTGGCTTTCTTAAATGTTGAACATACTTTAAATACAGATTGATAAAATCCTTACATGAGAAATGTTATGCCAATCAATCCATTGAGACCTTTCAGGTACAAAGGAGAGTTTAAAATGGCTATTCCTTAAAAGTATATATTGTTGAAAAGTGCAACACAAAAAAGCATATTCAAAACTGCGGATTGAAAAATATTTCCTTATTTTTGATGCCAACATGGCTAATGTGTTCAAAATTACTTGAGTTGAAAAATGAAATTATTTTAAAAAATATTCCTCTAACCAAAAAGATAATAGTTTCCTATTTACTTCAAAAGTGCCATCTTATGAAAACTGAACATTGAAAAGGGTTCATTTTATATGAACCTTATTATATTTTTAAAGTATGCTTTTCTGCCAGATTTGTTAGCAAATGGGGAGCAAAATTGCCCATTATAAGAAACATTCTGGATTGACAGCATCAGATCAAGTATACGTTATAGAAAAGTTATGCTTGGGGTAATGATGAATAATTCTTTGGAAAAAACCAAACAAAACTGAGTAAAAGGCACTACGGTGCCCCATTTACTAAAACTTGTTCTTTTCTATAAACAAATAAAGTTTAGAAGTGAAAAAAGTGGTAGAAGTTCCATTTAATATGTTTATAGATGTAAAGACTTGAAAGGGCTTTCTCAATGCTTCAGAACTGATTGTGCTGAGATTATATTACCTACCTGTCTATGCACAATAGGGAGGTTGAATTTTTTTCACCATTATGGTGAATGGTGTTGAACACAGTTTCTTGTAATATGGATTGTAGTTCACAACAAGTTAGCTATATTTTTGGGATAAAGAGAACAATATTACCCGAGGGAAAATAAATCAGAATTGAATTATGTAACTCAGAATAGTGGCTACTATGTACAGAGTCTTTTGTCATTCACTAGAGGCTATCATTGTAGGGATAGCATTTAAATTATATCCTTTTAAAAACAACATTCTTTATAAAATTGGTATATCATTCAGAAAGTTCTTTGATTGATGAGATTTCCTTCCAAAAATGGGAGAAATTAATGCAGACATAAAAACACACAAGTCTAGGGGAAATGTACGTGTACACACAGCCTGCAATGAAGGGTTGTTGCACACACACACACACACACAAACAAAAAGGTGTATTTTATGCTTTTAAAATAATATCTTGCAAATAACCCCCAAATCAAAACCAAAATTAAATGTCACATCGTGCTGTGATTTTTTAGGGGGAGGAGAGTGGAATCAGACATTAACAATAATTTTGAATAATCAGAATTAGACCTGGAAGTTCAATGGGATTTACTTGCCCAAAAAAGTTCTAATAAATCAGTGAAGCGGTTCCATGAAACAAGTTGGAGAACATTTCCCCTCCTAGAATTATTGGGTCAATTAAAAAAAAAATAAAATTCTATTTCTCTAATGGATTATTTATCAGTTGAATAGTACTTGAAAATACTGAGTCTGAATTTTCAGCTGAATTTGTAAAACAAAATACTATAACTCTGCTTTAGGTTGGGTCTAAATATTCATATTAAATTTATAATTATTCATCTTTTCTTGAAAATTACTACATATCACAACACCAACATCTGCAGAAGGAGTGCTGCACCTTCATCATCGTCATCATCATCATCATCATCATCATCAGCCATTCAGTCATGTCCAATCCTCGGCCACTCAATGGATCAGCACTCTCTATGCCCTTCTGTCTCACACTGCCTCTTTCAGATTCACTATGGTTATCTCAGTCATTTTTTATAGTGTCCAGCCAGTGGATACTAGGGCGGCCCCTTCTCCTTTCTCTGCTGATCACTCCCAATACGATTGACTTTTGGGGTTAGTCAGCTCTCATGACATGACCAAAGTACGACAGCCTCTGGGGATCTTGGCTTCAAGTGATATTTTTGGTGAGGTTCAGTCTAGGACTTCTTTCTTCATTATTTTTGCAGTCCATGGGATGCGTAATAGTCACCTCCAGTACCACAGTTCAAAGGCGTCCACCCTTCTCATATCTGCCTTTTTCAGAGTCCAAGTTTTGCAGCCATAAGTAGCTATTGGAAAAATTATTGCATTAACTAATCTACATTTGGTTGTGAGGCTGATGTCTTTATTCTTCCAGATGTTATTCATGCCAGACATTGCAATTCTTCCAAGTGCTATACGCCTTCTGAACTCAGGGCTGCAGTCACCACTTTGGTTGATTTTAGATCCCAGGGAGATTAATTCCTTTACTGTTTTGATGGTCTCATGGTTGATCTGCACTCTGACCTGTGTGTTCTCTGCAGTTGTCATTATCTTTGTTTTCTTGATGTTAAGTGTAGTCCAAATTTTTCACTTTCATCTTTGACTCTCAGGATTAACCACTCCAGAGCCTCCTGGCTTTCCACGACCAATGTTGTACTATCTCCATATCGGAGGTTGTGGATATTCCTACCACCGATTTTAAGCCTAATAGCAGATTCCTCAAAATGTACACTTCTCTTAATTATTTCTGTGTACATCCTGAATAATATAGGTGATAAGATTCACTTGCCAAGTGCCTTTTTCACTTCTGAACCATTTTGTATTGCACCAGTATAGCATTGATTTTTATTGACAAGTCTCAAAGTAATTTCATCTCTTTGCTCCAGAATATTTATTATTTTTATAAATAATTCACGATGGCAAACATACTTCCCTTCTTTCCTTCTCCTATTTTCACCACAACAATAACTGTGGGAGATGAGTTGGGCTGAAAGTGAGTGACTGACTCAAAGTAACACAGCCAGCTTTCTTGCCAAAGGTGGTACTAGAACTCACAATCTCCTGGTTTCTATCTTTAAGCACTACACCAAACTGACTTAGATATCCAAGACCAAGATAGATATAAATGGATATTTGTAAGCAACAAACATATTTTAGATTAAATATATTCGATTTGATCCTTGGAAAACCGTTATTGGTACATTTAAATTATCTTCAGTGATTAACGCCACATAAAATCCACTGCAGTTGCACCCTATCATGCAACAGAATAAAATTTAGCAACACAGAAAATAGTATTAATGCAACATGTGTATATTGTTAAATTTTGCTGGGACAGAGCAGACAAATCTTAAATCACTATTTCTCTGTACGTTCTTCCTACTCCAGCACCATTGATGTTAACATACTGGATTCCAGAAACTATTATTGAAGGAAAAAGTATCCAAGAAAATTGGCTTCATGTTTGGCTAAAGAATGTCAAGCTCTGTAGGCATTTCTGTAATGTAGGCGTGGTGTGGATTTGACTGCTGAAAAAGAAAAAGAAAGCGTTTAGTAAAAGTTTGTATGGGGAAGATGATTCAGATAAAATAATTATTATCTTGTTATGTAGTCATGTATCATGTACAATATTAAGGGGGAATAGATTGGATGGTTTGGAACACAAAGTATTCCACAAATGGAATAATAATGTAGAAGAACAAATAAAACAATAAGTAATTGTATGTACAGTATTTAGAGCTGGGATAACTTTAAAGGTAATTCCAGGCAATTCTCCATTTTTCTTTATGAATCTCACAGGAGGAATCATATTCCTCTCCCCTCCCCCAAATACTTACAAATAAGTGTAGGTAAATACACATTTCTAGGATACACTGAAAATATCTCATATAATTCTCGCTCATCTATTTCAAGAATTGCATGATGCAGTTCTAAAGATTTGAGAAATGCAATTCAATAAGTTCAAAAAGAATAATTACCTGTACCATATCTTCTGTTTTATATGTTCTTATATATATATTTCTCTTAGATTTTTTTAATTTATATTCTTTTGAATGTTTTTTAAAGAAATGTAATTTGCAAGTGACCTCATGCATACCAACATATTAGTAATTCCACCTGTCATAAGAATTAGCCCGTTGCCAAGCATTCAGATCTCGATTATGTGAAGTCATGCCAAAACATCAAGGAATAGTTGTAAATACCACTCATTCAGTGCTGTTGCAACTTCAGACAGTTGCTGAACAGTGTTCATTAATAAAAACTAGCTTTAGTAGGAACTGGTCTGAAATTGATGAAAGATATTAAGGATTGACAAATGAAAATTATTTTTATCAAACATGACTTATAAATTTAAGATGTAACAATATTAGATTAAAAAGAATTAAACACATTTATATTATTACTATTAACCTTATTTATATTACTGTGATTATCATGGCAGCTAATGCCATGTTTAGACCCATGTTCCTAAAAATATGATAGAAGACAGATAAACTTTTGGTTGAGAATAGGATAGGATAGGATAGGATAGGATAGCATAGGCATAGGCATAGGCATAGGCATAGGCATAGGCATAGAGATAATAGAAATAGAAATAGAAATAGAAATAATAGAATACTTTATTTGGCCAAGTGTGATTAGACACACAAGGTATTTGTCTCCGGTGCAAAAGTTCTCAGTGTAGTGTAGAAGTTTGATATTATGATTAAGAGGTTGATCTAATTTTTACTTTTATTAAAATGACTTGTAATAATTTGGGGGAAAAAAAATCAAAGTACTGGTCAAAAATGTGTATGTATACAAATCAAGAACATTGAAGAGAGAAAGCATTGTTCCTTTCTAGAATAAGTAATTCAGGATCATAATTTGAAATTTGTACTTGAAATGTGAACTTCAAAATATTATGAAGTATAATTAGATCAGCTTTTTCACTACTTTTACTTGATAGAAATAATTTGCACTTAGTCAAAGAAAACTATCTCTACATCAAATTTTTCTACTTTTTTTTTCAATAATGAATTTAGGATTCAGCCTTTGATCCTTGAATTTGCTGAAGTATGTACTATAGAATAAAGGGTCTTAACCTAATTTCGGCCAATTTAATTTGCCTCTTTTCCTAGCCCAAAACTATAAAAATGATGGAAAATTCCTTTTTTTAAGCACTCATAAACATGATCTCTACAGGAGGAAAAAGGAGCAAGTGACACGGTACTGTATAAATAGTTGTTGACTTACAGTTGAGCCCAAAATTTGACCATTGTTAAGTGACTTTTGCCCCAATTTACAACCTTTCTTGCCACTGTTGTTAAGTGAATCACTGCAGTTGTTACATTAGTAACAGTTGTTAAGTGAAACTGGCTTCCCCATTAACTTTGCTTGTCAGAAGGTTGCAATAGCAATAGCAATAGCACTTAGACTTATATACCGCTTCATAGTGCTTTACAGCCCTCTCTAAGCGGTTTACAGAGTCAGCATATTGCCCCCAACAATCTGGGTCCTCATTTTTACCGACCTCGGAAGGATGGAAGGCTGAGTCAACCTTGAGTCTGGTGAGATTCGATCTGCCAAACTGCTGGCAGCTGGTGATCAGCAGAAGTAGCCTGCAGTACTGCACTCTAACCACTGCACCACCACGGCTCATGAGATGATTGCAAGATGATCACATGACCCTGGGTCACTGCAACTGTCATAAGTAGTTGCCAAGTGTCCAAATTTTGATCATATGACCATGGGGAATTGGAGTTGCTGCAACGGTTGTAAGGGCAAATCGGTCATAAGTCACTTTTTTCAATGCAGTTGTAACTTTGAATGGCCACTAAACAAATGGTTTTAAGTTGAGGACTACCTGTATCATTTGCATCATGACACAAACTAACACCATCATTTTGTGTCATGATCTTTTGATGCCTAGGATCATGAAGAGCCTGACTATGTCCATATTCAGCTATTTATATTCAACTGCTTATGAATTTCTACCTTTAGAGAAGTGGCCTAATTTTTAGTTAAGGGAAGCAGGTATCAAATTAGTTATCAGTGCAGGCGAGGGCTGCAAAAATTCAGATGACTGCTACATGGCATCACCGCAGCATTAGACATTTATACATTTCTAGAGGTTGTTTGGAACTGTTCATTCCAGATATAGTAATCCTGAAAAAATGTGCTTTTTCTGGGTTCAGTTTTTCTCTCCATGCAGGGGCTATGATATCTAAAGAAGTACAGCTTTTCCCAATTGGATGACTTCTAGATGTATTGGGACTACAACTCACAGAAAACATAGCCAACATAGAATAGAATAGAATAGAATTCTTTATTGGCCAAGTGTGATTGGACACACAAGGAATTTGTCTTTGGTGCATATGCTCTCAGTGTACATAAAAAGACAAGATACATTCGTCAAGAATCATGAGGTACAACACTTAATGATTGTCATAGGGTACAAATAAGCAATCAGGAAACAATCAATATTAATATAAATCGTAAGGATACAAGCAACAAGTTACAGTCATACAGTCATAAGTTGGAGGAGATGGGTGATGCACCAAGACAAATTCCTTGTAGTAATAGTCACTATTACTATTAAATAGTGTATTCTAATGAATGTATTCTAATGCAATTTCTCCTAACTATTGCTGATCTGTGAGAGTACTTTGGTAGTTCATCTGTCTGTCTATCTGAAAAGGTTGAAAACTGTTGTTTTAGGACAATATCCAGTGAACCAAAGTAGATAAGAATTGCCTGTTGTACTCACAAATACTAAGAAGGGACTGCCACTGCTATCTAATGGGTAAATATAAACTTCTGGCCTCAATCCCTGAAAATCCTGAGTGATTGCTGTTTGCATCCAATATGAAAACTCACCTGTTTTTTTCATGCTATGGCCAACCCTTCTGGACCAGCCTACAGGATGGATTAGAGGGCTCCACATATGGCACCAGAAATCATCATCACTGTCTCCATCCTCATAGAGAAGCCTCAGCCGGCCACCAATTACAGTATCCACAATGGCCATTCGTGTTTGGGATATGCAGGCCTTGTTCACTACTTCTACCCTCATGCCTTGGCGGAAAGGATACTTCATGCTCTCAGTCATCTGAGTAAACCAGAAAGTGGACATGAAGGTTGAAGATCAATTGTTTTCTTTGGGAAACCCCAGAACTCCAGAGCCAAAATCAGAGTTTTTAAAATTAATTTC